>SMJT01000005.1:3523240-3806883 GCA_004349715.1 Crucihimalaya himalaica
TAGCAAAGAGACTAGGATTCAGTAAGTACAAGCTTTGCAACATTTCCTTAGTCTTGGCTGATAGGTCTATTAGACTACCTCATGGTCTATTAGAAGATTTGCCTATCAGAATAGGTAATGTGGAAGTACCAACAGACTTCGTGGTGTTGGAAATGGATGAAGAACCAAAGGACCCTTTGATTTTGGGAAGACCCTTCATGGCTACCGCTGGAGCAGTCATAGATGTCAGGAAAGGAAAAATCGACCTTAACTTGGGAAAAGACTTCATGATGAAGTTCGACATCAAAGACGCTATGAAGAAACCAACAATAGAAGGACAACTCTTTTGGATCGAAGAAATGGATCAGTTAGCAGATGAGCTACTAGAGGAGTTAGCCATGGGAGATCACCTTCAGACTGCTTTAACCAAGAATGGTGAAGCTGGGTATCTCCATAACGAAACCAAGAGTTATGAGACGATTTTAGACTCACACAAAGCAGCAATAGGGTCAGAAATCTTTGAAGAGCTGAATGGGTCCGAATCAGAAGTTTTAGCAACAATTGGGGAAGAATCAAAACTGACTCGATCACAGCACTCGAGCCCGTGCTCGAGTCAAGCTCATGATGGAGCCGAATGTACAGACTCGACTACCTCGCTCGAGCCTAAGATCGAGCCAAGGACCTATGCATCAGAGGACTGGTCTGAACTCAAGGCACCAGAAGTAGAGTTGAAACAACTTCCGAAAGGATTACGTTATGCTTTTCTAGGCCCCAATACTACATATCCAGTTATAGTAAATGATGAACTTACCAAAGATGAACTGCATTTGCTGTTGACTGAATTAAAAAGATTTAGAAAAGCTATAGGATATTCTCTTGCTGACATAAAAGGAATTGCACCTAGCTTATGTACTCATAGAATTCATCTTGAAAATGAATTATATGCTAGTATTGAACATCAGCGAAGATTAAATCCAAACTTGAAAGAAGTTTTCAAAAACGAAGTGCTTAAGTTATTAGACGCTGGAATTATATACCCTATATTTGATAGCATTTGGATATCACCTGTGCATTGTGTTCCTAAGAAATGTGGTATCACTGTCATAAAAAATGATAAGGAAGAACTTATCCCAACTAGAATAATCACTGGTCATAGGATGTGTATAGATTACTGAAAATTGAATGTTGCATCTAGAAAATATCACTTTCCATTACCCTTCATTGATCAAATGCTAGAAAGATTAGCAAACCATCCATATTATTGTTTTCTTGATGGATATAGTTGTTTCTTTCAAATCCCTATACATCCAAATGATCAAGAAAAGACAACCTTCACTTGCCCATATGGAACATTTGCTTATAAAAGAGTGCCTTTTGGACTTTGCAATGCACCTGCCACTTTTCAGAGATGCATGACTTCTAAATTTTCAGATTTAATCGAGGAGATGGTGGAAGTATTCATGGATGATTTCTCCGTGTATGGTTCCTCTTTCTCTTCATATTTGTTGAACTTGTGCAAGGTACTCTCTAGGTGTGAGGAGACGAATCTGGTCCTGAATTAGGAAAAATGTCACTTCATGGTTAAAGAAGGGATCATTTTGGGGCACAAGATTTCTGAAAAAGGGATAGAGGTTGATAAAGCGAAGGTTGAGTGGATGATGCAACTACAACCACCAAGGAATGTCAAGGACATCAGAAGTTTTCTCGGGCATGCTGGATTCTATAGGAGATTCATCAAGGATTTCTCCAAAATAGCCAGATCACTGACCAGGCTACTTTGCAAAGACACCGAGTTCATCTTTGATTCGGAGTGTCTAAAAGCTTTCCAGCAGATCAAGGAAGCTTTGATCTCTGCCCCGATCGTCCAAGCTCCTAATTGGCATTATCCCTTTGAGATAATGTGTGATGCTTCAGATTATGCTGTTGGAGCTGTTCTAGGACAGAAAATAGATAAGAAGCTACACGTTATCTATTATGCTAGTAGAACGATGGATGAAGCCCAAGGGAGATATGCAACAACAGAGAAGGAGCTGCTTGTAGTGGTTTTCGCTTTTGAAAAATTCAGAAGCTATCTAGTTGGCTCCAAGGTGACTGTCTACACAGATCATGCAGCTTTGAGGCACATCTATGCAAAGAAGGAGACTAAACCAAGGCTGTTAAGGTGGATACTTCTGCTCCAGGAATTTGATATGGAGATTGTGGACAAGAAAGGAATCGAAAATGGAGTGGCTGACCATTTGTCAAGAATGCATATAGAAGATGAAATTCCTATCAATGATTCTATGCCAGAAGAACAGCTAATGGTGACCACTGCTGGGTATTATGAAGCAAGCGCACTAAACCAGGAGAACTTGCCTTGGTATGCAGATTTGGTAAATTACCAAATCTGTGGAAAGATCCCTGAATGCTTGGATGCATATCAAAAGAAGAAGTTCTTTAGAGATCTAAATCACTACTACTGGGATGAACCTTACCTCTACAAGAAAGGCTCAGATGGTTTGTTTAGACGATGCATAGCTGAAGAAGAGGTACAAGGAATTCTGTTACACTGCCATGGTTCCACATATGGAGGACACTTTGCAACCTTCAAAACGGTTCAGAAAATACTCCAAGTTGGTCTATGGTGGCCTACTATGTTCAAAGATGCCCAAGACTTCATTTCCAGATGTGATGCATGTCAAAGGATGGGAAACATCAGTAGGAGGAATGAGATGCCTCAGAACCCTATTCTGGAGGTGGAAGTATTTGATGTTTGGGGAATAGATTTTATGGGTCCTTTCAACCCATCATCTTATGGGAACAACTACATCTTGGTAGCTGTGGATTATGTTTCCAAGTGGGTGGAAGCAATTGCAAGCCCAACGAATGATGCTAAGGTAGTGATCAAAATATTTAAAACCATCATTTTTCCCAGATTCGGAGTCCCTAGAGTTGTCATAAGCGATGGAGGCTCTCACTTCATAAACAAGCTGTTTGAAAATCTCTTGAAGAAATATGGCGTGAAGCACAAGGTAGCAACAACTTATCATCCCCAGACTAGTGGGCAGGTAGAGGTCTCAAACAAACAAATCAAAGTCATCCTTGCTAAAGTCGTAGGGATATCAAAGAGAGACTGGGCAGCTAAGCTTGATGATGCTTTATGGGCATACAGAACCGCTTTTAAAACCCCCATTGGGAGAACACCATTTCAGCTGCTCTATGGTAAGGCATGCCATCTACCAGTAGAGATTGAGTACAAGGCAATTTGGGCAACAAAACTTCTTAAACCTAGACATCAAAACCGCTCAGGAGAAGAGAGCATTTGATTTGCACGAGCTTGAAGAGATTAGACTTTAATCATATGCAAGTTCCAAGATATACAAAGAACGAACGAAAGCCTTCCATGATAAGAAGATTAAGGCCAAGGAATTCAAAGCTGGAGATCAAGTCCTTTTGTTCAACTCAAGACTTAAGCTCTTTCCGGGAAAACTTAAGTCAAGATGGTCTGGACCATTCATCATCAAGGAGGTATTGCCATTTGGAGCTATTACATTGGTCAGTAATAACGGCTCAGAATACACGGTTAATGGCCAGCGGGTTAAGAGATACATGGCTGATCGGATCATACCAGAAGGGACCTCGATTCCTCTCTACGAACCACCACATGCCTAAAAACAAAGTAAAAGTCAAGCTTAGAGACTTTAAACAAGCTCACTTGGGAGGAAGTCCCATGTCTATCCCTATAAATATTTCTTTAGTTTTTGGTATTTTTAATTTGTTTTTAGTGTTGATTAGGAACATCGAGCCGTACACTCGAGCCACACACTCGATCTACAAGCTCGAGCCAAGAAGACAGGCCGACAAGCAAGCTCGACCGGCCCTACTCGAGTCACATGCTCGAGCCAAGCTTGGCGCTTCCAAAATTCAAAATTCAAATTATCATCCACTTGCACAAGTCACATGCTCGAGTCAACGAGTCAAGGAGACAAGAAGACAGGCCGACAAGCAAGCTCGACCGGCCCTACTCGAGTCACATGCTCGAGCCAAGAAAGGGAACAAACCGACAATCACTGACTCGAGTGGCCCACTCGAGTCACATGCTCGAGTCAACCAAAGGAGCGCCCAAAAATTCAAATTTCGAATCCAACACGCTCCTCCTTGTCCACTAGCTCGCCATTTTGCCTATAAAAGGGAGTGAACCCCCTCACTTCTCTCTCACACCTCATTTCCATCATTTAGACTTTTCTAAACTAATTTCACTCTAAGACTTATTCCTCAGAACCATTGGTTCCTGGGTTGTGAAATATAGCTAGAAAAGATTTCTAACTTTTGGTTGTGATTTAAATCTCTTCCCAAAACTTCAGAATGATTAACCAAGAGTTCACCAAGGGAGGATCAGCAAAGAGAGCAGCTCGTCGATCATCCGCTGAAGCCATGGCAAGACGTTTCTCCGAGATAAGAGGACCAGTTGAGTAGCAACCAGAACCGATGGAGGTTGAGCAAGCTAGACTCGAGCAACCAGCTCGAGTGACTAGATCGAGTCTAGCCGAATCTTTAGCAAGAAGTTTCTCTTGCCGACGACAGTTCATTTCTGAAGGCAAAAAGCCTGCTGAGCCAGAAGAAGAAGATATCGATGATGGAAACAATGAAGAAGAATAAGAAGTACCTGTGGAGTTCTTGAAGGATAGGCGAGATATCGCAAGAGGAAAAAGGCATGTTGAACCTGTGGAAGAAAATGAAGATAGTGAAAACAATGATGAAAAAGCAAGGGTCTCTATGAAACCCTTGAAGAAAACAAAGAAAGTTTTCACTAAAGAAGAACTCATTCCAATATTTCTTGCAAGAGGATTCTCTGGAACTCGCTACCCTCAGCTCGTAACAATGCAAGAGTTGGGAATATCAAGGGATGTGGAGATTCTTTTCGAGATGAGCTATCTTTCAACCTTCATGAGATTCAAAATGGAAGCATACAAAGAAGAAACTTGTCATTTCCTTGCTTCACTTGCTGTGCATTTTTATGAGGATGAGCCGGAGTATAGATCCGATGGAGGACTAGGCTTCATCACCTTCTCAGTCCATGATAAAGACTATGCCCTCACACTGAAAGAGTTAGATACTCTTTATGGGTTCCCAAGTGGAACGGATACATGCCAAGAATTCGACAGAGATGAGCTTAAGGCGTTATGAGCAACAATTGCCGGAAGAGAGACATACTCATCTTCCCGATCCAAAAGTGCACAAATCCGGAGCCCCGTGCTGAGATATTTCCACAAATGTATCGCTAGCACATTCTTTGCAAGACAAATGACGGGGACAATCAACCAGGGGGAAATGCAATTAATAGATATGGCACTTAAAGGAATTCTGGATTTTACACGGGATGGACGTCCAATTACAGGAGATCACTCGAACACCAGCCTCACGTTTGTTCTGTTATACCAACTTTTATATTATAGAGAATGGGCCGTAAGGATGCACCGGATGGGAACCAAAGGAGAAATCTCAATAGGGGGTATTGTTACTCCAATCTTAGTTGCTTGTAATGTGGACTTAGTGTCACAACCCGATGAACCAAGATGGATTGACATATCAAGTTTGCATAGAGCTCGGTTCCTCGAAAGGAAGGTGGTCGATGGGCATTACCTCTACAGGTTCTTTCACCCAGAAGTTGGCAACTCTAACATCATCCTCCCATGTAAGGAGTTTACAACAATCAGGACAGGCGCCAACATAGACTTCTTGCCACCTACAGATTTCTTTTATTACCCCTCAGCGGATGTTCCTCAGCAACCCCAGCATGTGCAAGAAGATGAGGAACAAGAAAACTTATGTTTTGAAGATGCTTTTACTTCAATACAAAGCCATGATCTAAAGGGGGCTCACAAGCAAATAGGAATGCTCCACAAATGGAACAAATTCCTGGATAAAACAATCAAGGCATTAAAGGACTCGGTCAAAGACCTAACCAATACTGTGAAGGACATGAAGGTGCAAATGAAGAAATTACGAAGAAAGAAAAATCTTACTCCTTCCAACAGTTTAAGTCAAGAACCTATCATTTTGAGAAGGACCGGTTCGTTTAGCACAGAACCAAGACAAATCGACCATATATAGCCTCCAAGAGCCTCATCCTACGAGTCCAGGGAGAAAAGACGCAAATCAAGTCGATCACAAATGGAAGCTGGCACAAGCTCGAGTCACAAACTCGAGCACACGCTCGAGCCAACACACTCAATCAGTGCACTCGAGTCTAGCACTTGAACCAGCCTAAACCAAGGAAACCATGAAGGACTCGATCACCTCCTACTTCACCCAGCCCTAGAGGTAACACTCCATCCATCCGTGTATATACCATAGCATTTTAATGTTTTATAAACTCTTAAATTTTCCCTTGAATTTCTTTTACACAAGAGACTGTGTAATTTAAGTTTGGGGGAACATTTGAGATATGTTTTCATTTAGTATTGATGCATTCATCTAAGGCAAAGAAAAAAAAAAATTAGTATATGTTTTCATTTAGTATTGCTGCATTTACATTTGGGGATTATGATGATTATAACCTTATAAGCACTCTGATTCTTTAAAATAATCTCAATGCCCAAGTTAGTAGTTGTCTGATGCATGTTAATTGAGTTTGAAGTTAAGACAGCACCATACTTTGAATGCATAATCTGATATTTCTGTCTTAACTGAAATATGCTGTGATCTGATGCCATTTCCTATATATTTGAACCTAATCCTGATTGATAATTATCTTGATATGCATTGAATTTGAACTCATGGATACCATATACATACTTGGGTTTTCTTTCACCTTTTCACCACTCTTGCTAATCCAAGTAGCTGATTCCCACTGTTGGATCAGTTTCCCACACCCTTAACCTATCTTGTTTTCAAGCCAATTGAGATTTCTGTGTGTTAGGCCTATTTTCGGATTGAGCTTGGTAGAACGTGTTAGGTTTGAGCCGACAAGAATAGTTTCTTATGTAGTTCTAGTCCACGTTTTCTGGACTGGATAGGACTAGGAAGGAACTTCATCCTGGGTTTGGGAATATTCAATGCTTTAAAAACGGGTAAAAGTCCCTAGAAGGAAAAGTGTGATACAAAGAGCATATGTTCTAGTAAAGGATTTGGGAATGTATTGAGAAAAGATAAAGATTGGTTCTGATCAAATAAAGAAAGATATCAAAGAAGAGAAAGCAAAATGCTTAATATGTCTTGTATAATAAGAAGAAAAGAGAACCAGAGTAAGAAATCCCAATCCGCTAGAAGAAATCAAAATGAAAGAAGAAGAATGGGTTTACAAAGTTGGATCATTCTGGGTTAGAATAGGATTGTTCAAAACGTTTTATGACCTTTGGGTAGATAGGATCCTATTCTTGTATGCATAGATTGGTCCTTACCTTTAGCATTCTTCTAAAGCTCAGTCCATTTCATGAGAGATCCTTGTTGAGAGTTGCAAAAACCACTTAAAAAGAGATCAACTCTGTCTTTTAAACCTCTACCTTTAGCCAAATGAGTTCAATGAATGTGCATAACCTGATTCATGGTTTCTGCTTAATAAATGTTAAAGGGATTGGTAGATTTGAATGCATGTCTAGGTTGAGATTGAATTCAGTTTCTATTGTGAAGAGTATGGCTAAAGTTTTATAAGTAGAACTCAATTCACTTTGCCTCTTAGAATTATTAACTTGGACATTGATTTTATATACTCTATCAGTTTGCTTTGGTTCTGAATCCCCATTTTCAAACCTCTTCACCAGCTTATATCTTGTTTGTTTGCTTGAGGGCAAGCAAAGATTAAGTTTGGGGGAGTTGATATCTCTATATTTCACCTATTTTTAGCATACATTTAACATTAGTTTTTGCATAGTTTGATCCTTTGTTCTAAGCATTTAGAGTCTTAATATGTCTGTAAAGAGTTTTGCATTAGGATTGCATACATTCTTGCATTTGGAGTGCTATCATGTGTTTTAGGACTTCTAAAAAGCTAAGGAAGGAGCTGGGATGATTTCTGGAGCTGAACAAAAGCTATGGATGCAAGTAACATGGAACAAGGTTCTGACTCGAGCTACTTACTCGAGCTACCTGCTCGAGTCAAGCACCAACGCACCAAATCACTCACTCGAGCAAAGCACTCGACCAAGGCACTCGAGCTGGAACCAAACCGACCTAAAATGAAGCTACACCTCTGACTCGAGCAAAGCACTCGACCAAGGCACTCGAGCTGGACCAACCGACTTAAAAATAAATATCTTGTGTATTAGGTTTAATCACAAACTCTATAAATAAGGCCCCTTGGGTCATTAGCTTAAAACTCTCTCGACCTAGATCTCGATTTTCCTCTACCTCTAAGTCTTCTCTGTACCAAACACTTCCTTCCTTTGTAATTCAGTTTTATGCAATTATGTTATGATTCTCATATTTATTTCTTCTTGATAATATATTGTTCTTAGATCCTTGTCTTTATATATTGCAAGTTTTATAGTTTTCTGGGTTTGTGTTCTTGAGTAATTTATTTATAGGTTTGTGTTCTTGAGTGTTCTTGAGTATTTTCCATTTTGATTCACGTTTTTAAGTATGATTTCTTGTATGACGTTTTTAAGCATGCTAGTTTCTAAGCTTGAGTAGTCCTTTGGATTCTTGAGGATGGGATAGATGAATGAGAAGTCTTAGTCTCCTGGGGGGTTGTTAAACTTATATTTGTATAAATCCTTTCTGGATTAGTGTTCTTCATGCTAGTTTCTCCTTGATCATTTGGAATTAGAACCCAAATACTTCCACATCCAAAAGATGTCTGGAAATATTTGATCAACTGATTCTAGAAATTTACATATCTAGCCCAAGAGATTGGTTGTCTAGAGTGTTTATTGGCTTTAGTAAATTGGATCTTAATGCTTGCTTAGTTATATTTCGCCAATGAGAATTGGGTCTGGAAATAACTTAGTATTGATAGCTTCTATCACGAGAGTGGATTAGCTAGGCTTTGATGTTTATTGTCTAGGGATTAACCTTGTATAAGTCTATTAAGTACCCCAGGTAGATTGAGAGGACTCACTAATCAATAAACCCCATCTTTAGGATCTGTTACCATCTGATTACTTCATTGATAATTGTTGTTTACATCTGTTCTATCTTGATACTTGTTTTGTAGTTTCATTTAGTCTTTTGTTTCTTGTTCATTTAAGTTGATAGATAAACAAAATCATTTATTATCTAACTTAACTTGTTCACTCTGATCACATCTTGATTGATAGCATCACACCCATTTGGATTGATACCTATGTACTACAATGAATGTGCATTAGGAATTGATACCCTATGCAATCATCTTTTTTACTAAACTCTTTTCTAGCTTGTATTCATTCTAAGATTTAAGTCCTCAGAACCATGGGTTCCTGAGTTGTGAATCAAACAAAAGCTAGAAAAGAAGTTTATCAGCTTGTATTCACTCTAAGACTAAAGTCCTCAAAACCATGGGTTCCTGAGTTGTGAAACAAACTGACAGAAAAGGCATGTATTAGGGAGAAATTTTATTGAAGATTTTCAGGCTCCAAAATAGTGCATCTAGGTTCGTTACTCGTTAGACGTGATATCATGTGTAATGTGTTAACTATATAAATATTCTGATGGGGAAACACACGCAACAACGGCGCAGCGGACTAAAGTTTTCACCCGCACTTCTGTGAGCCTGTGAGAAAAATACAATGATCTTGACAGAAAACTTCAAAGCGTATAAACGTAAATAAGACACCGAATTTTTACGTGGAAAACCTCCTCGATGTGAGAAGGAAAAACCACGGGACCGTAATCCACTCAAAATCCACTATATCAACTGTTTGAGTGTTACAACCACGTCCACCAGAGAGTAAGGCTACAAATAGCAATCTCCAACAACAAGAGAAGCTCAACAATAGAGAGCAATAAGAGCCTAAAATATGCAGTTCTAAACGACCCTAAGTTCGCTAAGATTCCGGTCACCAAATCACGATCCAACCGTACAAATCCTAGAGAAACAGGTCAAAAACAACTCTGCAAAATTTCAGCTCAATCAGAGAAGAACTCACCGTCGGATTTCCCAAACACTATCGACATATGCTACAGAAATCTCAGATACGACTAACCATGCTAAAACTCCGATTTCTCCCAAACCAACCGTTGGAACACAATCTCCACCGTTAAATCTGAAGAACACTGAGTCATGAAGCTACGCTCAAAATTTCAGCCAGATCTGAGTTTGTTTAGATGTCCGATCGTCGCCTTGAAAATCCGGCGAACTCTCTCTTCTCTCTAAAATGAAAAAAAAATTTATCTTTCTCTCTCTTGTTATTTTCCGAAGTCGCACGCGTCTCTCACTTATTCTCCTTCTTCTTTTATTATACTATATATATATATAATATATATATAATATATAATATCCTGATCTTATACCGTTGAATCTCAAGACCACTGAGTCAACGAAGCTCTACACAAAATTTCAGGTCAATCGGAAACCGTTTAGATGTCCGATCGTCGCCTTGAAAATCCGACGAACTCTCTCTTCTCCCTAAAAAACAAAAACAAATTTTTCTTTTTCTCTCTTTTTGTTTTCGAAGTCGCGCACCCACTTGACTTCTTGTTTTGTTATACTATATATATATATATATAATATATATAATATATAATATCCTCCACTTAGGAGGAATAAACCGTGAACAAGTTCTCAATTGGATCCATGGTGTATGTGAAGCATGACATTAGTTGGGAACTTATGTCACTTATCCACTACACCACCGCAACACTTCGAAAATGATTCGCCTGAAACTGTAAATAACCTCTTGGCGCCTTAAAAACCTTGCCTCATGGGCTTTAGCTCAGAACCGGCTCTGATTGTCTTCCTCGTCATACATAGAAGAGGCGCAAGCAAAAGATTTTAGAAGAAAGAAAGAGAAAAATACAAATAAAGTGAGACTATGTCTACTAAAGATGTAATAATTGAAAAGTTGAAAACAAACTTAACCTCTCCGGTTCTCCGCGTGAGTTTGTTTTCTAGTATCTTTTGAATAAATCCTAAAACATAACGTATAGTGTTTTAACTTCTCTTGATGAGGCTACTTACGGCAATGTACAAAAAACGAAAGCCCATAGTCCGAAATATTTCACTAGAAGAAGTCAACGGAGGATGTCACTTTCTTGGATCTTTTTTGTCGTAATATAAAGACCTCATCACTTTTCTTGCGGCACCAAAGTCTCAACGGTCACTTCTTCAGTCACTTCTGTTTCTTCTTTACCGTCAGAATCCAAAAGCTTCTGCTGAATCGTATCCTGGATCTTTGTTACACCCTTCTCCACCGGTCCCATTGCTTGGTTTATCGTAAGAACCACATCTTTCACCACATGCTGGCCACCGTCAATAACTATGTCCTGTACACTCTCCTTAATGCTCGTGCCAGATGCTTCAACATGAGTCTCTATCGTCTCGACAAGACCACCTTCGTCTAGTTTCACTTCCGTCTTGCTCGCTTCGGATGTGACTTTACCACACTCTGATACAGAAATGTAGTGGTAAGGTTCGGCTGGAAAAACAAAGAGATGCGCCACCGCTGCAATCGCCATCTACCAATGTACGTACACCAACAAGTAGTAGAATCCTTAGAAACATAATTATTTTTAAAAGGAGCTCATATAGCATATGTGAATTGTAGCGTAGGGGCTTTTAGTTACCTCGATGCAAATGAGGAAATCTTGCAACCCGTTCTGGAATCTTCCTTCTTTTGGGAGTATACCATAATAACAAAGCAACGCGATCCCGAAGCCTTGCCACCAAGTGGCAAACACAATAGCCTTAAAGCTAATGAACTTGGCCAACGGTTTTATTTCTTTAAGCCGTTCATGAGTCACGTTATAGAACTGCACCAAGCAAAACAGAGCCCACATCTGGCTGAAGTTTAGCACCACCACTATGTATGGGTATCTACAAAACCAAAGATTCATCACTTGTCTTTCCATCTAATGAAAAAGAAATATAATATAATGGTTCACATACCCGTAATACCATTTGAATTCACCATCACCATAAACACCAAGAAGCTCCAACAAAAATGTCAGGAAGGCACAAAAGGTTTTGAGGATCATCTAAGACAAATATCACAAAAACTTCAAAAAACATTCAATTGGGTTGTAAGACGAAGCCGATTCACTTGACTTACATACTGGACGAGACCAAACTTCTCTATCACAAAGAGCTCTCGTCCCAAGACATATGGATCACACAAGAATTTCCAAAATGGATTCTTCTTCTTTTTGCTCTCACTGTCTCCTCTTTCCAATAATGGTTTCTTTGATTCATTTTCAAGGAATTCAACTACTCTTCTTTCACCACCTGAGCATTCATATTGCATTTTGGTTTTAAAAATGCAGAAAAAATTACTAAAATGGGACGAGAGAGAGAGAGAGAGAGGGAGAGAGAGAGAGAGAGAGAGAGAGAGAGAGAGAGAGAGAGAGAGAGAGAGAGAGAGAGAGAGAGAGAGAGAGAGATTACACATAACTCACCTAGACATGCAACCAAATAGCTTCCAAAGGAATACAAAGCAAAAGCTTCATAGCAGTTTCTCAAAATGTCACAAGGCAGCGAGAATTTCGAATTGGACAAGGAAATGATCTAAAACCAAAACCTTATTAATCAAAAACACAACAAGAGATTCACTAACTCCGGAAAGGGAAAGAGAGGCTTACCGATTCAGCTGCATAAACTGGCACCATAAACAAAACAGAAACAATCCATTTTTGCTCCTACAATTATACTCAAACTCATCAAGAATCGGTCACGCAGATATATACAATGTAAGTAGAAGCTATACGCATAAGAAAATTATAGAGAGTGCAGATTTGGTTATGTACGTACAGCGGGATTGGTGTAGAAACGGAGATGTTGGAGGATAGAGAAAACGGAGACACAAATGGCAACGGCGGCGAAGGATCCTCCGATGATCACAGATGGCAAATGTAGATCTCTGTACGTACTTGTCTCCGTTACTCTCATTCTTCCAGAATCATACACCCATTTTGATATAGATCAGACAACATTATCATTTTGTTCTTGTTTTTTGGGCTTCTATCTTAACTTTGTTTTAAGGTTGTAAAGTCCACGTGGCTAACGCTCGCATATGCCACAGTTTGCGTTCTCTGACACGTGTGTCTCCCGTCTCTATGATATTGATATAGTCGAATCAAATAGACAAAATTAGTAGAGCAAACGAAATAACTTGAAAAAATAAATGTAAGCGGAATTAGTCTTATTGACCGAGGTAATGATATTAGAAAAGTAAGAAAGGAAAATTAAAGAAATTAGTCTGAAGGTTAAGATTAAACCATAAACAACAAAGTTCATCTAATTTAATACTCTCTCGATTTTACAGAAAAAAAAATTAACATGTTTCCTGTACATAAATTAGAAACAAACTGTTAAATTTTCTACTATATTTTTGAAAACTGCATTAAAAAATACAAAATAATACTTTTTGTCAAATAAAAATAAAATTTTAGAACGGCATTTTAAAAACCGAAAGATTTTTTTGACATTGACATTTTTTTTTATCTTACATATTGTTTCTAATTTATATGAAACATGTTACTTTTTTTTTGTAAAATAGAGAGAGTATAAATTAGATGAACATTGATGTTTACGGTTTAATCTTAACCTTCAGATAAATCTTAAAACAAAATTTTTTGACATTGTCATCTGATAAATATAATTGATAACTAACTTTCTAGCTAAATTTTGGTTTTATATCGGCCTACGTGTTTAAGTTGTATACGAAAAGTAGTGGCGTGAAGGCCCAAACATAATAACGGCCCAATTCATAACAAATCGTCAAGTCGGGAAAATTAAGATATTGTTATAAAACATTACCTGTTTACCTGTATTTACGGTGAAGGAATTTATGAGAATAGGTGAAATATTTTATACCCGCAGAGAAGATTTGATACGAAAAGAAATGGAAAGAGTTGTATTGCTTTGATAAGCTTTGATATGTATGTTTCTTCAAAATAATGTACATTTAAATGATTCTCCGAAACAAGTTATATATAGGCGTAAAAGAGTGATAGTGGGCTTCATTCATTTGTCGATTCGTTGATTTATGTTTACAAAATTTTTGACTTTGCAACCATCTTTCCGTCCTTCTATAAAAAGTGTTTTACAACACTCCTCTTTGGAGACCATCGTCATTATGTTTCTTGTATTATGTCTTCTGTTGCCTCGTTAAAAACCTTTCTAGGAAAACCCAATTGGAAAAACCTAGTAGGATAAAAAGAGTTCAACCGCGCAAGCTCCTCCTCTTTTAACCAGACTTATAAATCTCTTTGATGGCGCATTCCAATGTTGTAAACATGCTTCTTGAACACCGAGGTGGGTAGTGATTTTGTGAAGAGATCTGCAGCGTTGTCACATGATTGGATATATCTCACTTTGATTTCTTTATTTTTCTCAAGTTCTTGGGTGTATGAGAAGAACTTTGGAGGGATATGTTTGGTTCTATCACTTTTGATATATCCTTCCTTCGTCTGAGCGACGCATGCGGCGTTATCTTCATATAAGATTGTTGGCTCCGTGTTTACGTTTAGTCCACTGCATGATCGAATGTGTTTATATATTGACCTTAGCCATACACATTCTCTACTTGCTTCATGGAGTGCAATGATTTCAGCATTTATTGAAGAAGTAGCCACAAGCGTTTGCTTCTGGGAACGCCAGGATATAACAGTTCCTCTGATTGTGAAAACATATCCTGTTTATGATCTGGCTTTGTGCGGGTCTGAAAGATACCCTGCATCTGCAAAACCAACCATTTGGTCTTTTGAATTCTTAGGATAAAATAATCCTAGATCAATCGTCCCTTGAAGATATCAGAAAAGATGTTTAATTTCATTCCAATGTCTTCGTGTAGGAGACGAACTGAATCTTGCCAAAAGATTAACAACAAATGATATATCAGGTCGGGTATAAGGATAATATAGACTGATTAGTAAAAAATGAATGAAAATTTATTACAAACGTAACTTAAATTATATTTAGTTATATATATGTGATGAAGAAAATGTTGCGATTCCAACGCAATGACCAAACGTAATATACCTCGACAAAGCTGTGCTGTGAAATATGTTGAAGGAATATATAAACTGAAAAATAAAAGATAAATTGTCTTTGATCATAATGTAATGAAGAAAACAGATTTGTTGTGACAAAACAACATTTACACTTTTGAGTGAGAAACTGATATGTTTTTCGTTCAGGCATCAATGGTATTTCTGGAATTTTTGCGTGGACACATTCCCATGTGAAAGAGAAACATCGACAAAAATCTAAAATATAGATGAAGGGCTTTTAAGTTTTAACCAAGCGAGGAAGAATGGCGTTGGCGTTGGCGTGGGTGTAAATGTATGATACGGCAAAAGAGTGTGAAAGTCCCATTAACCAACAGTTCGCTTGTCGGACATTTGGAACCGGTGGTCCGTGGTTTCGCCGACACCCATCACCTGTCATTTCTCTCTTTAATTTCCTAATGATTATTACATATTATATTCTCTCTTTTTGCTAATAGAAAGCATAAAACTATGTATATTAGAATAGCAATAATTACTTATGGTGGTGTACCACGAGAGAATGCAGCCACGCACACGAGGACACCACCATTCCCTATCAATCCTAATCATTTTTATTTCACTGATTTATCTAACTTTTTTATATATATATATCTAACCATTTATTTATCTAACTTAACTCCTCCACTTATACTACTCATTGAGATCTATTGTTCTACCAGCTTTTTCTACTGTTATCTTGTTCTTGTTAAAACTCATGTGTGCAAGAATCCCTATTTTCTGTTCAAACAAAACCTCAAAAACAATATTCCAAAAAGGAAAAAAAGATGATATAAAAAATTGAAACCCCAAATTCTGATGATAATTTTTTTTTTAAATCCAAATTCTAAATAAGGTCGTA
This sequence comes from Crucihimalaya himalaica, assembly GCA_004349715.1. Lineage (NCBI taxonomy): Eukaryota > Viridiplantae > Streptophyta > Magnoliopsida > Brassicales > Brassicaceae > Crucihimalaya > Crucihimalaya himalaica. The sequence goes on from SMJT01000005.1 coordinate 3,539,181, forward strand.
GATAACTTGTTAGTTGTTTGTTTACAGAAATTATATGTAAAGATTTTCCTTTTTACTATGTATAGATAATATGCACGTTATTTTAAGGATATGACGCGAGGAATATTCGTTAAAAAATTACAGACGAAATGGATTAGTACTTCAAAACAACGACAACGTTGCTTTCTTCTTTTGGGTCCATATCTTTGTTACTACTCGATTTCAAATGCATGCACACGATCCATTGTAGATGCATACATGATACATCTCTCAATTATTCAATTTAATTATCAAGGAGCTGTGTATCGTCCGTGCTGTCCACGGTCCACCCATGAAACCCGTTGGCTGTCGCAGCGTGGAGAGAAGGCTAAGGGGAGTGTATGGCCCGATCAATGTGATGGTTACATCAATTTACAATAAATCTTTTTGAAGCCTAAATCCATTTTTGATATACAAATGTGTATATTACTTGGGTAAAGTCCAACGAAGAGGGAGTCACAAACTCACAAAGAGACAAGGAGACGAAGGTCTATAGCTATAGAGAGCACATGAGATGAGGGAGTGGGCTGACAGAATAATTGAGGCAATAGACAGAAAAAAGAAGAAGAAGCTAACAAGCAAGAAGCCGACATTTTAAGACATTGACTCTTTCTTTTTACTCATAAGTACACTAGCTAGTAGCTACTCACTCATACTTCACACATATATCATCATGTATGGCTATGCTTTGTTGCTTTGCGAAACCAGATAATCGAGGAAAAATATAAAATATTAAGAAATGGAATTTCAAAATCATTAAAACATATTGACAAGCTTTATCGCGTTAAAAACTTTGTTCATCAATTTTATGGAATGACGGAACGATGAAATCTAAAATTGTAATTATTAAAAACCTGTAGAATCACAGAATTAGTTCATTAGTAAGAACTTAAAACAAGTCTATATATCTAAAATAAAACTATATTAAGGCAATCTCCTTCCATCCGTTTGCGTGACGATAAATATTTCTGATCCGGTAAGGCTTTCTCGATAATAGCAATAAATAAATATCTTCGTACGTCGTATTAAAATTGATGGTGCACGGAGTTAATTACAGCTTTGTGCGACGCATGTTGGTCTTAAGATGACCTAGTATACTAATGTCGATGATTAACCAATTTAGTTACCTTTTCATTGGCTGGTTAAATCCGTAATTGAAGATTATATGTTGGAAGACTTTTTTCGATTATCTAGAAGGAATAGTACTTATAAGAGTTGTGTATATTATATATGTTCCCGTCCACTTCGACATCTAATTTAATGGATCTTTAAATTGGTCACACATTTTCCGAATTCAACGATCGTTCACCCACCAATATATGAACTTAGGGTTGTACCACAATATATACTTCCCTACCATAATACCATTACTAGTTTCTATTTCAACCGAAAATTATTGATTTTTCATAAGAAAATTAAATAAGAAAACCAAATACAGTTAATGTTGGTGTTCCACGCCAGTTGAACACAGACACATGGATTCACCTCTTGTTCGATTACAACTAAAATCTTGAAAGAGATAAAGAGAGCGATCAATATTATATTAACAGAATTTTAAAAATAGATTGGGTTGGTCATTCGTTCACCGCAAAATCAGGAGTAATACTCGGAGACTCTAATTAACATATTAAAAGTAACGCAACATATTACGATCTCACGTCACCTAAAATTGGGTCACTTTCAATTGTTTCCCTATATTTGAGAACATACCTAGAAATATGAAAAAAAAAAAAAGAAAAAAAAAGAGAGTATGAAAATAATAAAAAGCAGTAAAAGCAGTAAAGCACTTTACACACATCAAAAAAGCTATTAGTATTACTTTTCTTGGAGTTTTTTTTCTTTTGACTTTTAAATAACTTTTTGCTTGTTATTTAGTAATTTATGTTTTTATTTTTCTCTATGTATCTTGTACTGCGTCACACAGCTTTACTAAAACGACGACACAAAGCGTTTGGAGTGCAAAAGCGCCTAACCCACTTCTTCCTACGCCAATGAGACCAATCTCATTATGGCAAAACTAAAACCAATGCTCTAAATGGTAACTAGAGCTTTGTCAAGTGGTGTACTTGTCTAAATGGTAACTAGAAATGACAAACAAAAAAAAGTGGTGTACTTGTCTAAACAGCATCTAAAGTTCTACTAGACAAATCCCTTTCGAGAAAAACAACAACGTCCAAGTTAGTACACGTCTTTTTTAGTATATGTTCAGAAAAAAAAATTAGTACATGTCTAACATAAATTTAAAGTGACTCAATTGGTAAAAACGGTTAGTTTTAATTTAAAAGTTCAATGGGTTGAGATGTTTTGGACTCACTTTCCCCCCTTATTATTTTAATAAACTAATAAAGAGTCGACTTGTAAGAAAATAGTCTATCTTTTTCGTGGTCTTATTCGAATTCTTTTCGTCACTCATAATTCTATTTAATTGATTATGGTTTGGTAAAACATTCTTTACCATATGAAAGGAAAATATACAAAACAAACACTTTCCGCAAAAGAAATAACCTACACATTAAAAAAAAAAAAAAAAAACTGAATGCCTACCTAATTTTAAACACACTGAAAGTAAAAGAAGATATTGCAAAATAAAATATAAAAAATATGATAAAAGGGTTAATCCTTCTTATCTAAAAAAAGAAAGAAAAAAAGATAAAAAACGTTTTTGGATCCTCAAATCAAATCTTAGTCCTCTGTTTTGTCCGTTTTCCCTTGTTTCGCTCTTCTTGTCCCTCTCATTCCCATTCCCTTCTTTCTCAAATAATCTCTAGAATATATATAGACTAGAAAAGGGTTTTTGGATCCTCAAATCAAATCTTGGTCCCTAAAGATTTTTACTAAATCTCGTGTTACATTACATTCTTTAGTTGTTCCACTAATCTTGGAATTATCTTGTTTCTCTTTATCATCTTCACTCAAGCAGAACTTCTCCATTACATAGCTTATAACCCGAGTAAAATGTAGTAAACAAGTGTAATCGGTAGTGCGATAAGCATTCCGAATATTACCCTGCAATACAATAAAACATTATTAATATTAGTAATCTCATAGTATATATGAAAAGTTTTACTCTTGATTTGATATAATGTACTTACCCTGTACTCAAAATTGCGGGATGAACATTGTACTCCTTTGCAAACACGAACGGCACGATCCCTTGAGGCAATGCAGCCTGCAACGTTACCACAAGATTTTGGTTAAGTTACTTCTTGCAGAGAATTTAATAGATATTGTTAACTACTTAACGAAAATAATTATAATTTACTTGAACAATGGCCACACGCAATAGGTCTCCGCGTAATCCGATAGCCATTGCTGCTACGGCCATCACCGCTGGTCCTGTGAAGAATCTCACCGCCATTGCAAAAGTCGCCGTGGAATTTCCGCAAGCGATCAATTTGGGTTGCAATGCCATGAACAACCCTTCAACATTTTCACATTTCAGTTAATTCATTTCCACTCAAAAGAATAAGTGATGAATGATGCATACATGTAAACGTAATCAAAATCCAATAAATGATGATGATGATGCATATATGTACATTGTAAGTCCAATCAACTTCCACTTAATATGGGGACCACGACAACAATCAAGAACACGAGCTATGTCCTCCCACAACGACCATTTATATAATACAATGTCGCATCAATGACCCTACCTGTCGGATGGTCCATACCGTAACGGGTCACCCCAAAAAATCTTAGAAAAATACCAACCATTTTCGACTATTGGAATCCTCAACCAAAAAATTTCAAAACTTTCCGTACGATATGTGTATGCTGTGACTTTTGATTGGCGTAAAAATAGAAAGAAAATAATTGAGTCCAGGGGAAAACATAGTAATAAGAATGACTCACCCAAACTGAACATTGCCATACCAAGACCAGCATCAGAGAGAATTGAGATCGACTGTTGAATGATTTTAGGCATTGCCACATCCCACCTTCATAACCCAAATTACCATAATCATCACTCTTCGGATCTCAAAATCTTAATTAGTTTCTACTAATTATTAACTTTTGACTACCTGAAAGCGACAAGAGCGTAGATGAGACCAATGAGACTAGAGTAAGTGTTGGGGTTCCTTATGAGTTTCCTCCACACCATTATCAATATCAGCCGAGTCATCACACTAGCTGGCGGCATATGTTTTACCGGTGCGGTTTCACCTGTTTCTATAACTTCTTTAGGGTTTAGCTCCGCCGTTGAGTTACACCGAAGCTTTTGTAGTCCGTTAGGCACTTCCTTGACTCTCTCCGACTCGTCGTCGCCGTCAAAGTCTCCGTTCATCGGACCAGCTGCAGAATTTAAGATTTGTGTCAATTTGTGTTACAAAGAAATATATATATTTTTTTTTGAAGTTAAAGAAAACTTTGTTTTCACCGTTGTGAGGAGGATCAGAGATCATCATTCGAATCTCTTTAGCACCGCCTTGATCGTTGGGTCCATTATCAACATGGAGACCCGCTCGGTCCGAAACGGGTGACCCGTTGGATCCCCATACAAACATATGTAACTCCTTAGCATCATGACTATTGGATTTTCCAACAGGATGATTATGATTCTCTTTCTGAACTTTACTACCGGTTTTATTACCGGTAGTAAACTCCGGATTCGGAGCTGGGTACAACCCGGAAGGAGCTCCTCCCAGATAATACCCAAATCTAGGCGACAAAGCCATAGCACAAGTTTCCTCAAAATTCGAAGGTCTAGGAGTTGGTCCTCTGGAGGACTGAACAGAGTACATATCCGCCGGACCAAAATTCGAAAGCCGGCCACCGGGAAATCCCATCATTGAATAAAAATCAGAATGGTTGAAATTGGAACCTCTTGGAGTAGTGTTAAGACTGTAAATCTCAGCTCCGGTGAGATTCGAGGGACGAGGAGTCATATTAGTACCACCACCACATAAAGATCTCCGTGAAGCGTTTGATTTCCTCACCGTAACATGAAGCTTACCATCGTCTCCGATTTGAGCATCAGTTTCAAGAAAATCATGTCCGTCTAAAGAAACAACATCGGACTCAACTTTGAATGAAACTATCGAAGCACCAGTCTCTGGGAACTGTTCCATGATCAAGATCTTAGCTCCTCTGTATTCAAAGAGAAAGAGAAGAAGCGTGTACCATATTATACATTGGAGTACGACGATCTGAACCATGAGTGAGCCGGAGTACTCGCCGTACATGGCGATCAAGAGAGGTATTCCCATAACTAGAGTATTGGGAAGTGTTGAGAGAGAAAAGATTGTGATGCTCCATTCAAGACTACCGGAGCGAGTGAAGTTTGCCCAGATGATTAGGAGAGTGAGCATGATTAGTTTTTGGAGTGTGTCGGCGGCGATGAACCGGAGATTCATGGCGTACGGGTTGTTCGAGGAGATGAAGTGGAAAGAGAGGAGAGGAACGGCGAATATGGCGACGAAGCGGTTTATGCCGGAGCATTGGTCTGGTGAGAAGATTTTCCACCATCGGACCGAGCCGTAAGCGAGGATCATAGCTACGTAGAGTGGTATCACCGCAGTGAGGACGGTGTAGAGGTCGTGCCATGTTATCATTGTTGTTCGCCGGAGTGGCAAAAAGTGTAAAAATGTTATGTGTGGAAACCGTTAGGAAAATGAGTTAGTGTCAGTGTGTGTACTCTGTGTGATGACGAAAGCTTTAACAGAGAAGGTAGTGAGTGAAAGAGAGAGAGAGAGAAAGGAGAAGAAGAAGGTTTGATGATTTTTAGTTTTACGAGAGATGTCCCTTTACAGCTTTTTATACAGCCAACACATGACGACCTAGTTCCTATTTTTATTTTACTTCTTTAACATTTTTTATTAATGTTTAATTGTTTATCTGTTTTTGTACCCTTTTATTTAACTATCTATTTCTGAGCTTTCCCCTAATTTCTGTATCATTTATTTGAAGATACTATATCAGATTAGAAATCATTTTTAAACTGACATATTCTAGATGTGTTGTTACTCAGATACGTATACATTTGTTTTTCTTTTTCTTGACATCATGCTTAATTGTATTCAATATAGTGTTTACATGTCAAAAGATTATGTTCCTATTGTTTAAAACTACCAGTTATTTATTTAGTGTATATATACCATATAGAGGTATATATTTGTTACACGTAAATGAAAATTTTCATTGCTTTTGACCTATCTGTTTCGAATTTTCTTTGAATCCTTGATCAAAACAAAGACTAAGATATTGTCCTTAACAAACAAAAAGAGACTTAGATACATATTGTGGTTTCATCTAACAATATACACGTAGATGCCGGTCCAAAACTTCTTGGGCTACTGACGTATTACTATGCTTGGTTCTCATAGGCTCATTGTGGGGATAAAATATAAGTTGGGATTTTGGCCCAGACAAAAAAAAACAAAACAAAACAATAAACGTAAACACAAAATATAAGCATAAAATAATGTCGAAGTGGTGAATTAAACACGTGATTAAGGAGCAATAGATTATAGATTAATACACTTTCTATGCACTTCCAAGAAATTGGTTTTAACTTTTAAGCCACGGTAACCACCATGTCCAATTTCAAAAGGCCTCTCATACATTCTATCTGCCCATTTCGTTCTAAAGTCGGATTTTTCTTTTTGTTGGTGTCGGGAAAGTAGGAGTTTAAAAGCATATCTTATGGGATATGAAATCTAAAAGATCTTCACGCGAGAGGATCAATGTGTTAACGTCTTTATTTATTCGAATTTTTTCAGTTGGAACTCACAATTGTAATTTATTTTGTAACAAAATGTTATTTTATTTTATCATTTCATTTCATAATCGATTTTTCAAAAATATATATTTAGAAATAAATAAATATAAAATCCTTCTGAACTACGTAAGATTTGTTCAATTCGATTTATTAGGTCAAATTTTATCTTTGAGATTAAACATGTAAAAAAAACACTGCAAAATGGTGAAAGCTCATATTAAACATACATCTTGACCAAAATCAATGATGGTGAAAGAGATTGAGAAACGTAACATTACACCTGTACTGAAATGAAAAGATGAAAAGAGCAAAAAAAGGAAATTTTTTTACCATCGGTGTAATATCATATTTTTGGACCAACAAATTATTTTGATGGTTAGAAACTTAGACGTTATTGAGAGATGGGCCTTTAGTAGAGAGCGACGCAACGGCCTCAGCGACGGTTAAGAAGAGAAACTCGGGCCTCATGAACTCTTTTTCTTTGTCAGCTCTTTGTAGCTTCTCCATCACTTCACTTAAAGGGTTCACAAACACAAGCTGCACACAGAAAATAAAAGTACGTTTTAGATCAAAATCTAGTTAGGTTTCTTGGTTCAATGACTAAAAACCGGTTTTCGAAACAACTTTTTACCTCGATGTCCTTCTTCGCGGTTGTTTTCTTCAATTCCTTAAAGAAGGTGACTCCGTTTGTGTCCACACCGCTCACGGCTTTAACATATATAGTAAGAAAAACAGAGTTAGAGCTAAGAAAAGAAAGTTTTTTTTTTCGAATATTTGGAGATGATGACATGGTTAAAATAGATCGGTATTGTTAAGTTAACCAGTTGGCAATGATCCTATATACATTACTTAAGGTCTAATAACACTTTCTACACGATATTATTACATGGTCTATTAAGACTAACCTGACATTTCAAGTATCAAGAACCGAAGGTTAGAATGCTTCTCTTGAGCTTCCTCTTCTTCGCATTCTTCGATCCAACGAGACGTTCTACAAAGTTTTTAAACAAGACAGACACAAAGAATTAATGTTAGACCCCCTCCGTTGGAGTCTCTAAACTAAAGACTTCTATTTAAAATAATTCATAACTTAAGAAATAGTTTTTAACTAAAATTCTTTAGAATCGATTCTTATTAAGAACTCCATAAGAAACCCTCTCTCTTCAACATGAGACACATGTCTCTTTATAAAAGTGGCTAATATTTTTTGTGATAAACCAAATTTCTCATAGTTTTAAATATTAATTAAATAGTATATATAATATTGCTTGTTTTTATATTTATTTTTTGTATAAATCAGAAAATAAAATTGTCTATATATTAATATGACTCAATATATACATATATAGATAGACGAACCTTTCAGTGAGGTAGTTAGAATTGGCGAAATTGACAGGAGATTCAATGCTTAAGATAAGGAATCCAGGGATCCTTTGTGCTTCTTTGTAATGATGAAGATTCCGATATATATCCGTCCCCGGAAAGTTCCCCATTATAACCATTTTAGGCCTCGTTACCTGCATTAATAGCTTGAACAACGATAGCCCCACCGCAATGGCTAGACCGTTTTGAACGGATAGGAAAATAACACCAAAGAACGCGCAAAGCATCACCAAGAAATCAAATTTATCGATCCTCCATATCGCACGGGCTGCAGGAAGGTCGATGAGACCGATCACAGCGGTCACGATGATGGCACCGAGGACTACGTTGGGAGTGTATTCGAAAAGCGGCATCAAGAAGAGGAGCGTAACCATAACCGTGACCGACATCACGATGTTTGAAACTGCGGTTTTAGCTCCCGCATTGCTATTAACTGCTGATCTAGAGAATGCTCCAGTTGTGACGTAGCAAGATGTGGCAGAGCCTACTACGTTCATTAGACCTATGGCGATCATCTCTTTGTTTCCATCTACGTGATAGTTCTTTAGCGCTGCGAATGTTCTTCCCACTGCGATTCCTTCCTGTTCAACCAACTTACTAAGTCAGGAGAGGATTGTTTCAAACTTTACTTTTTTACGTTAAGATAATCTTTTCATATTTCTTTACACGAATATATTCAACTAGCTAAAGTGTCTTATTTCTAGTTTGCGTTCCGCATATGCGTTTTACAACTGAAGAATTGTGATTAAAAAAGTAAAGATTAGTTCTATTTAAAACAAATCACATTATTACCTCACCAAATTCGCGTTTACGCTTACGTTTTGTGAAACTTTTTCTTGAAGTGAACACACAATTGTCAACATTTTAATTATTCAAAACTATTTTTTTTCAACAAAAAAACTATGTTGTTAACTACGTGAAAGACAAAGCAAAAGATATTTTCTGAAAAAGAAAAATTATTTTTTATTTCGAAAAAATGATTTCTTTATTTTTATTTGCCAACGTAGAAATTGCATTTGAAAAAATAAAACTATAATTACACGTAAATCTAAACGCAAACTAAATAAAAAACCGAGGCCATTTCTGAAAAAGGTTCTATGATTGAAGTGAGTTGGATGATCCAAGTTGAAAGAAACTTAACTGTGAGGGAAACAATTCCGGTGATGAGTCCGGTTTTGGCGACGAGTCCGAGATGGCTTCCGTGAAACTGAAGCATGTTCCAAGACGGTGGATTCAAACCTTCTTGTAGTTTCCCGATCTGTCAACAAATTAAAGTTTTCAAAATTATGCAAAAAAAAAAAAAAAACCTGATATTGATTTGGTTTATAGTACTATAGAGAAAGAAAGACGCTTACGACGCTGATTCCGTGACGGTCGGCTCTGAAAACAAAGACAATAAGCGTAGAGACGATAACGGAAAGAAGTGGAGCTCCGGCTGAGACCCAGAACAGCTTCGGCTTCTTCATGCTCTGCACTCAAATTATTTTCTTATGATTACTTAAAATATAGATTTCATGCATTATTAAAGAAAAAACAGTATGATTAATATCTTTGATGTTTTTTGTTTATAATAATTAATTTTGACATCCTAATAGCATTACATTTGATTTTTTTTTTTTTGGCGTCATATTACATTTGAAATTTTGTATGTCATTTTATACGTTTTATATTTTGTGATTTATTTATGGCGGGAAGAAGGTTTAGAGAAACAATAACGGTCAATCGTAACAAATGTTCTACATGCATACTGAGGGAGAAGTAAAGTAATAAATGAATAGTGAAAGGTAAGAAACATACGAGGTGACGTGTCCCGAGCAAGAAGAGGAAGAAGCAAACTCCCATCACAATTGTTTGCCATGACCACTGCATAGTGGTACCATTCATAACATTGTAAATACAATTGAGTAAAACAGAGGAATTAGGAAGAAGAAGAGAGAAACCTCGTTGGTGTGGTCGAAAACAGAGGAGAGAACAGGGACTACACTCATTTGCTTTGTGAAATGAGTTATCCCAAGCAGAGCTTTTAGCTGTTGCAGTGATACTATTATGGCTGCTCCACCCATAAACCCTATTAGTGTCGCTTTTGATAGAAAATCTATTATAAATCCCAGCCTGCACGTTTAAAAAAATAATAATAATTTAGCATAATGTTTCTTATGTATTAAGATAGAAGGGGAAATTACTAAAACTTTAATATAATATATGGTCTTGATGTGGCTGTTTAAGTCTCTTTCTTTTATCATGTATTTTTTTTTTAAACATATTGTCTACATAATACTCGTTATTAATATAGTTTTATAATAATTAGGTAAATAATTTAATTTTGGACATACATTAAGTAAACAACTATGATTACAATATGGTATATAAAAAGAAAACAAATTTTGCGCAGATTGACTAAAATATTCTTCTGCACTTCTGTTAAATTGTGTGACTAAAAAAAAAAAATTTGTGTGATTTTATAAAATAACGTGTTATTTAAATATATATAGCGATCATATGTCATGAATAACGGCACAATAACATTTTTTTATGTTTAAAACTTACTACGAAAAATACATACTAATTTGAGAGTTAAATGGTTATCGACCAAAATGTTGATTACTTCTTAAAAAGGTTAGTGAGGTCATTTAATGTAATTATCATATTTCTTTTCATCTAGTGAATATATATATATATATATAAAAGATTGAACTAATTATAATATATGATTTACTACTTACCACTTTCTTCTACAAATTTTGTTATATTTTGGAATAGGTCAATATGATAATTGTCTTCTAAACATGAATAAACTTCTAAAAGTAATCTTAAATTTGTTTTGTAAACTTCAAATGCTATTAACGCGCACAAGCACGAGCACCGACGACATTTAACATTTAGTGATACAAAGCTGCCTGCATGTAACCCTACAAACTGCCACTAGCCTAGACCAGGCCCAATATTGACCACATAACACAGATTTTCAACAGATATAAATTATGGTTCATGCAAAGCTAAAAAACATTTAGGTGAATATATAAATACTATATATGTAACCTGAGGATTCCAAGAGAGGCTTGAAAGAGACCAGCAAAGAAGGTAGACGAGAAAGCAAGCTGTAGAAAGAGGACAGGATCGTCTACAGGGGACACTTGTTGCCTTAGCATGGATCCTAAGATCAACGACGCTATGGAGACTGGTCCCACTGCTAGATCTCTTGAGCTTCCCAACACAGCATAAACCAACGGTGGCACGAAGCTCGAGTCTACACATACATACACACACGTGTTTATGTTAACTCTTTATATTCATTCCTGTATATTAAAGGATAATTCAATTAAATTTCACTTTAGATTCTTACATAGACCAACGATTGGAGGCAAATTTGCTAGCTTCGCGTAACTTATCCCCTGTTTTTATTAAAACCAACAAGAAAAAAAACATATCAAGAATTGGATTAAAAGGGTAGTGGTGACAAATGGGCCGTCGTCAGATATTGCAAAGTGCTTATACCTGAGGAATAGCTAAACTGGCGATGGTGAGGCCTGAAACGACGTCGGATTTTAGGAGTCTGAAGCTGTACTCAGGACACCATTGGAGGATTGGGAAAATGTATTGAGCTGCTCGAATGAGTTTGGTACGGTTCGGTTGTCCCCTGAACTGTCTTAAGGGATCGTCCGGGAAGAAAGTTTCCTTCAATCTTGTCTTCAGCTTCGCCGCCGTGCTCTTATGCGGTGGAGCAACCACCTTGTGCACCTCCATTTATTATTTTGTTAAGAACTCTTGTTACCACTATGGTTGTGGCTCTTCCTCTCTTGGTTCTATGCTGATAATGTAACCATGAGTATTGTTATTTCGGGTCGGTCTTTAACAATTTATAATGGTATATATCTTTTCCTGGCCTCTCTTTTTTTGTTTTTTGGGTATATAAAAATTAATTATTTTGGAAAATTTACACGTACTATTGTTTCTGTACAAAACAATAATTTTGTAATTTGAGCCGATATTCCTGTGTGTTTGTCTTTTTCTTGGTGTTTTATTATTTACCCTACGCTCCAAATCTTCCACAATTCTATAGACCATTGACTACAAAAAAAGAATAATCTTATTTATATAATAAACATTCGCCACCTTGCTAACTTGTGATAATGCATATACTCTGACGTATTTAACTGGTTGTAAATATGGTTTAATTAGTGATGTAGAGAAAAACAGAATTATATAGTACTAATGATCATTGATATATAGATATGCTAGATGGATAGTATTCTTAAACAAGAACAATATAACTAGTTTAGTTGCATGCACTTATTTAGTAGAAAATTATAAAACGAGGACTAATTTTCTTTTGTTAAGTACAATAATTAACTACTTATAACACTTTTTGAATTGTAACGATAAATTATAACGCTATTAGTTTTCAAAATTCCATATGTAAAAGGTTAACTAATACTATGAGTAATATAAATAAGTGGCTGAATTACATTTTGAAAACATAAGTAAGAAAAATATAATCTCTAAAATTTGATTGAGAAAAATATACTCTACTAGGGGTTGTTGTTTCATTAATCCGGACAATAAGAAAGTTGATAAGTTTTAGACTTATCGGCTTTGGGTCAATAAGTCGAGCCCACAAATAAAAAGGGTAAAAACAATACTGTAGTTGTAGATATTAATACATATTGATGACATAAAAAAGAAGAAAATATTAATACATTAATATTTGTGGACTAATTATAACACTATTTATAACACTGTTAACAATAATACTCCCTCTGTTTACACGTTTAAAGTTTTTGCACACATATTAAAAAAACAATTAAATTTTCTATTTTACATTTTATTAATTAATTATACGATTTTTTTCATTGCTCAATACATTAAAACAGTAGGGACAAAACCGAAAAATTTACCAAACATCTGCATTGAAAATACAAAACGACATTTTTTGTAAAACAAAAATAAAACCTTAAATCGACGAAAACTAATTATAACACTATTTATATTTGTGGATTCATTAAGTGACAATAATATTCGGTTTGTCAGTGATTTCGAGAACTAGTCTTGATTTTGATCTAGAATTTCCGGTTACCAGTTTTGTTTTTAATAACCCTTATACATATATTACTACAATACTAGGTATCAGTTTCACTAGATAAAAAGAACGTTGGGTATGACCATGCCATCTAATTGATTTAATGATGTTGACAAAAAAAAGAAGAAGAAAAAGAACGTTTGGCTTTCACTTTTTCAAAGTATAATAATATCCACAATCCAACTTTGCATTACTGTGGATTTAATATGTAACAATTTTATCACTGATTTGTTATTTCGTGCCAATCGTTCTCATTGAAAATAACATATATATATGAGATAAAGATAGTTCTCAGTTTCATTGCTGACAAAATAGAGTAATATAATTATTGCAAGTTTAAGAGTAGTTAATTGATAAACCATTATCATAAAATCTCGTGTGAATCAGATCGAGTTTATATTAGTTTTAGTTAATGAATCTCGGACATTCCTTGGTTCCGGTGAAAGAAACGAAAGGGACCAAATAAAAGAATTATTGTTATAATCATATAACATGAAGAATCTAACCAAATAAATATTTTTTTTTTTTTTCCAACCAAACCTATCTACGTCGATAATAAAGACGGGAAAAAATCTTCAACTTTAACCTACATATTTGAACAAATCCATCCGGCTAATATCATAATTATATGAATAAAAATGAGTAAATCACCTTTAGACATAATTATTGCGGTTCACTCTATTTTGTCAATAAGGATTGAATGCTAACTAAAGATAGCTCGGTTTCTATGGTGGGCTTAAATCTAAAATTTAACTAAACATTATCCAACGCAGTTTTTTTTTCTCTTTTTCTGTCGGAACACATATAAAGAAGGATAAGATGAACTAATTAGTTAATGCTGTTCACCTGCTTCACATCTGGTTCGAAAATATAGGCTTCCGACTAATAACATTGCGTAATGGTATAAAGACTAAAAATAAAATGGAGCTGTAAAATGATTTAATATGTTGAATGAAAAATTACGGAAAAACTAAAAACAGTGCGATTAGATAAATTTTTGCGTAATGGTATAAAGACGAAAAATAAAATGGAGCTGTAAAATAACTTAATATGTTGAATGAAAAATTACGGAAAAACTAAAAACAGTGCGATTAGATAAATTTTGCAGAATGACAAAATATATTTTTTTGAAAAAATTCTATAAAAAACATTTAAGTTGCAAATGATTCACAACTTAAATTTTCAATTTTTTTTATTCCAAGTTAAAACCTTGAACTATTGAATTTTCCCAGAAAAAACCTTCAACTCTTAATACTTGTGCCCGAGGTTAAGTTGACTAACGGTCAACGATGAACAGTAACGTTGACCGTTAGTCAACTTTTTTTTTTTTTTTTTAACAACTTATCATTTTGATTGATTAGTGTAAGTAGGGTAAAAATATTTAGTTAGTCATGACGGTGGTAAAACATAGGTCGTAAACAAATTTTGAGTGAAACGAGTTATGCGGGTGCGGGTCGCGATATCTGAAAAAGAGGGTTATATAAACCCGCATCACTATTAAAACAAAATTCGGGCCAAGTCAATCGAAAGCATTAAAATCCAGCCCAAAATCTTGTTTTTATTTAATATAATAAAATAAAATAAAAAAATATTTTTTTTTTGTAGTTTTCTTTCTCTAATAAAACAACAACTGTATCTTAATTTGGAGTATAAGTCTATTATATAGAAAATTCTTATTTATATTAAATTTTTTTTATTATGTTTTAACTCCAATAGCGGATAACCCGCTTCACTGAAAATTTGTTTACGACCTAAATATTTGTAGCGGATAACCCGTCATGGCTAGCTAAATATTTGTACCTTACTTACATTAATTAATCAAAATGATAAGTTAATGAGAGGTCAACTCACCTCACATCCTTCCATCTAGGTCCGTAATTGGCTGCACATCAACTGTAACGGTGAAGAAGCTAAGGATTTTCTAATTGGACTAGATTTTAATGTTTTCGGCTGACTTGGGCTAATTTTTTTTTTTAATTAGTTATGCGGGTTTATATAACCCTCTTTTTCAGATATCGCGACCCGCACCCGCAATGCCTTCTCCACAACGCGCACCCGTATAACCCGTTTTACTCAAAATTTGTTTACGACCTATATTTTACCACCGTCATGACTAACTAAATAGTTTTACCCTACTTACACTAATCAATCAAAATGATAAGTTGTTAAAAAAAAAAAAAACTAAACGGTCAACGTTACTGTTTATCGTTGACCGTTAGTCAACTTAACCTCGTGCACAAGTATTAAGAGTTGAAGGTTTTTTCTGGAAAAATTCAATTTCAAGGTTTTATCTGGGAACAAAAAAAAGTTGAAGATTTAAGTTAGGAATCATTTGCAACTTGGAGGTTTTTTTATGGAATTTTCCCTATTTTTTTTAAAGAAAAAATATAACTACTTAAAAAATTACGTTATTTAATATGAAATCTCACCATAATTAATATGTTAGTTGATAATTATAAAATTGTTAAACATATATTTAAGATTAGAAAGAGATGAAACATTCTCAATATATTAAAGTAAAATAACATTAAAAAATATTACTCAAACACTTATTTTTTTAATACATTTATAATATACATATAAAGCTTAAAAGTAGGCCTGGGCCTTCGGTTTTCACGGTTTAATCGGTTCGGTTTTTTCGGTTTTTCGGTAAAAAAAAATTCTGCTGAATTGAACCGAATTAATATTCAGTTCGGGTCGGTTCGGCACTCGGTTTATTCGGGTCGGTTATCAGTCAAAAAATTTGTTCCGAGAAAAAACCGAAATAGTTGTATTTCGGTTATTTATAACCGTGATAGACCAAATGAAACACATTATACCGGAAAACAAGTCTGATTTACAATAAACCAAAATTAAACCAAAATTCAAGTCTGATTTACAATAAACCAACTTACAAGTCTGATTGAAAACATAAAGTCAATGACAGTTTATAAACTGAGAATAGAAACATCAATACAAGAAGATAAGAACTGAGAACAGAAAAGTGCAAACCCAAACACGCTTCCACCCATCAGACTCAACAAATGAGAAAGGCAACTCATTGATGACCACCAACTCATTGACAGATCTCCTAAATAGATGAGGATCATACTTAACTAACTTCATATTACCGCTACAATCACTATTTAACATGTGTTGTTTCTCCCTCTCATTATAATCCTTGTATAACTTACATCTATCTAGGTGACTCTTCATGGGACTTGTTCCTACTGTTTTAGTATCACATCCAATCTCAATAGCACAATACTTACAGATGCTTTTTTTGTCACCTTCTTCTCTCAGGATGAAATGCTTCCACACCTCTGACCGTTTTGCAAATCTCTTCTTTGGCTTTGGGGGCAAAGCAGAAGAACTTGATGGAGCTGACCTTTTTCTGGTGCCATCAGTCTCAGGAGGGGCTGGTTCACTTTCCATATCTATGTGCTCATCAGAAGACATCTACAAGAACAAACATCAAAAAGAAGACATCAAAATAGACATATAAGAAAACAAACACAAAGATGTAAAATTCACATCAAAACAGACATATAAGAATACAGAAACACACAGACATATAAGACTCCAAACATGCATCAAATCGACATCAAAACATACACATAAGACTGAGAAATTAGAATATAAACATCCACCACCAAAACCTAGACATAAATGACTAATGAGTAAACTACTCTGAATCTGAAACAGACACATAAGAGATAAGACTCAGAATATAAACACATAACACTCAGCAAAACTTCACTTACATAAAGTCATAAACCATTGACAAGGTTCATTAGTAATGGAAAACCAAATTAGAGAAATGAATCATTACACAGAATATTAACAAAGCATTATAAAATTCAAACATCAAAAGATTCAAAACAGACATATAAGAATACAAACTTACACAGACATATAAGACTCCAAACATGCATCAAATCGACATCAAAACAGACACATAAGACTGACTAATGAGTAATGAGTAAACTACCATGAATCTGAAACATACATATAAGAGATAAGACTCAGAATATAAACACATAACACTCAGCAAAACTTCACTTACATAAAGTCATAAACCATTGACAAGGTTCATTAGTAATGGAAAACCAAATTAGATAAATGAATCATTACACAGAATATTAACAAAGCATTATAAAATTCAAACCAAAGATATTAAAGAAACGGGTCACCTTTTGTATCTGAGGATGGTTTGGTTTCCTCTGACGTAGAGTCTCCTACTCTCCTATGTGATCTGCCAATATGAAATATCGATCAACAAACACACTTTAGAAGTTGAATCTTTAGAAGTTGACATCAAACAACACACATCAAAACCCCTAATTGCAAATACAATTCAAATCCCCAAATCGAAAACTGATGATTTAGGGTTACAAAAATCAAACCCCCAAATCGACATCAAACAAACAACGAAGCCCTAAACTGACATCAAACAAGCATCAAACCCCCATATTGGAAACCCTAAAACCAAACCCCCAAATCGAAAATTATATGATTTAGGGTTTACATAAATCAAACCCCCGAAGCTATCCCAAATCTCCTAAACAAGCTTCGATATTTTATGAGAAAGAAGAACAAGGAGGAAGTGCTTACCGATTAGAGATTCTGATGATTTACAGTTTCGAAATTCGAATTGCTGAAAAAAATATTGAAGAAAGAAAAAAGTATATTAGATGAAAAACTGAAGAAGAAATAGATGAGAGGAAGAAGAGACTGGGATGGAATGGAATACCTCGGACTCGGATTCTTCGTCTGCTTCACTGATTGTCTGACCAGAATCTTATGTGATTCGAGGGCGACGAAGAGAAGAAGTGAAAAAGTCGAGAAACGAAGAAAGGAGAAATGAGAAATGTCGATTGTTTGTTTAGGGTTAGTAAGTTAGTTCGGTTTAATTTCGGTTCTCGATTGCCGAACCGAACCTAAGGGATAACCGAAATTGATTTTAATTTCTGCCGATCGGTTAATACGGAATAATCGTATAGAAACCGATAACCGAAATCCTCGGTTTGGTCGGTTCGGTTTATTCGGTTCCACCCGAAAACCCAGGCCTACTTAAAAGTATTTCTCAAACACTTATAATTTCAAAATTATAATCAACAATATCTAAATAATATCTAATATTCATGCAAGCATATAACATTCATGCAACCATATAATTTATGCTCAAAGTTGATTTTTTTGTCTTGGAAAAATGAAAATAAACTATACATTTTGTTGTTACACAAATAAGCAACTATATTCTTGTTTAATTGCTTAGAGACCATTTACTTTTATTTTTTCCAGCAAAAATACAATCTCTGTATTTTTGCGTTTTCTGATTCATTACACATTTTACTTTGATTGATAAAATTTATGTGGAATCGTGTTAGAAATCGCAATTCTGCCGTTTTACAAGTTACCAATCGAAGTCATAACCAGTTTTGTACCCTTTTTATATCTTTCGTTCATCTCCAAAACTTCCTCCGTAATTTTTCAAATGATGCCCAGTTTGGGGGAAAAAAATAAATAGTTGAAGCAATATGTTCACAGTTTGGTTCCAATGTACAAAACTGAGTCAAAATACCAAACTGTTTCGATAAGTTATAATCCAAACTGGAAGATTCTAGACCCACTAATTATAAATGGGTCCATCTGAAAATGGTGGAATAAAAAGTGAGCATTGGTGTAGATTCATTATGAATTTGCTCGTTTTTTCTCAATTTTTCTTTTTAGTGCGGTTGAAATGGTATAACCCTATCAAATAATGCATTTGGTTGCTAATGCTAGTCAACAATATTTGTCACTAGCTGCAGTTTAATGGCAAAACATATCTGTTCATGACACAGAAGACGATTTATCTCAGAAAATTTAGTTATAATATTGTATTTTTGAAGATTATTTTTACGTTTTGGATATCATTTTAGCAATTTGATCAAACTTAATATTATTATATCCGTTTAAATCACATTTATGTTTAGTCTCATCAGTTTTAAATATATTTTATACTACTATTAATATCATTGATTCCATTTGTTTTTTATATTCTTTATGCACAGTTCTTTTCTTACCCCTCCTTTCTTGCCATCGTCAAAAACCTTCACTAATTATGATTATGATTTATTCTTCTTATAACGTTGTTTCGGTTGGTGCGAAAAAATCAGTGAGTAAAACAGAGAATAATTAAAAAATGAGGATGATCTATGAAAACGTGTGCCACGTCACATGAGAGGGCAATGAACACGAAGTCAAATAATACAAGTAAATGAACATTATAAATGGTATGGATATAGATAGACCAAATCGAATTAATAAAAAGAAAAAGAATAGCAGAAGAAAGAAACAAAAGGGAAAAGTGACAGGACGTGAATGGAGTATTCATAGAAAAAGGATCTGATGCCCAACTCTTTTGGAATGGTATGCACATTGCGCACTTGCGAATGTACTCGCGTGACTCCATTGTAGACCCATCTAGCCACATTTTTAGTTTAAATTTGCTGGATATATTATAGGTTAGATTCTAAAAATTTATGTTTAGGAAATGAGTAGTTTTTTTTTCATAGTTTTATAAGCTACGAGTTAAACCATTATGAAATCGTTGTTAAAGATATACTATAGATTAATAGTTTATTAAAAAAAAGATATAAAGATAAGCTCAAAGAAGCATTAATATTCATGTCTGTAATGAATAAAAAGAATTGCACATTTAACAACCCGTGTTTCAGACATGACACATGAATCTCTTGGCTTCCTCCACTAGACAAGTCATCGACTTTTTAGGAATCTATAGTATTCGTATTTAATAATATATAGAGAAATAAGGAGATCATCTTGTATAGTATAATCAATAAGGATATTTTATTGGCCACAAATTACTGTAAATTTAGACTAACACTATAAAAAGGATATGTATCCATAGAAAAATTGTAAAATTCAGGGTTCAGATGGTGATATGGGAATGTGTGGTGCAGAACAAAATAAAAATTACAAACATAACATATTTCCAATGAATAAAAGAAGCCGAAAATGAAAAATTATCATATTTCCAATGAATATTTCTTTATGTTTTGTTTAATTAAGAGATGGATAGCGTGTACACAAATACTTGTTGAATGGCAACACTCAAAAGGACGTAGAAACCACCTTAGAAACCGTACCGCGTCGTTGGATCCATTCAAGACCTTAGTCAAAATTTGAGATTTCAGAATTATTTACCATTATAAGAAACTCCAACATACTAGCAACCAAAATCCTAAATTTGATTTAAAAAATATTTCCACAAACTAAAAATATGCTTATGTCAAAAATGAAATAAGAGTAGTTGGTTCAAAATTTAAAACTTGGTTTTTGTGATTCTTTTGTTCTTGTGAAAGAGTAAATTTTTGAATTGTGGTCAATGGATCTTTAATAACACACTCATTACTTGATCGTGAAAGTATCATCTATTGAAAATTACGCTAAGTATCATCTATTGTGGATCGTGAAAATATCATTTTAAAAGTTGCATCAGTTAAATTATATCAGAAAATAAAATGATACTATTTTGAATTACTTATTAGTAATTGATACAAAAATATAGTTTACCATCAGTTTCAATAATTAATAGTAATATTAGGTTGTTTAACATAAATTCATCATAATTGATGCAAGTCTGTATCAGTTTGTATTATTTTAAAAATATTGATACAAAATTATAAATTTACATCAGTTAAACAAATGATGTATCTACTAAATATTATTAATATCACTTAAAAAACTAATATAAAAGTTACATCATTTAAACCAATGATGTATTTGAAACTCTGTCATTTGTGTCACATCGGCGTTAAACATATATTTTTAAATTTGAGTGCACTATAAATAAAACATGCTTCTCAAATAAACATGTTAGTAGGCTTTTATTTTTTTAAGCTCATTCGACTCTTATTTTCAAAAGTCCAATAAAGTTCAAAATTAAATGAATGTTTCTGATCTTAAGACTGATTCGGATATCCGACGGATTTTATCTAATTTTCGGGTATCCAGAATCCACCGGTTCCAGATACGAATAGGAGAAACATATATCCGACGGATCTGGATCCGGATATCGCAAAAAATCCGGATATCCAGATCCACTACATGACTATTAGAAATACTACAATGATTAATATCATTTATAAAATCTGACATTAATATTAACAATGATTAAGCATAACTGATATAAATACTTAATATCACTTACAAGTGATACTAATATTAACATCATTTGAATTAATTGATGTATAATTAACATTATTTGTGACAACCGATGCATATTAACATCGATTACAACAACCGATGCAAATATTTATGTCAAATATTTTGCATCATCACTTCCAGAGTCACTTATATAAATTATGCAAAACTTATTTGTATCACTTATAACGGATACAAATATTCAAAATAAATGATACAAAACACACATTTTTTTGTAGTAATACTCCATTTGCTTTAAATTAGTTGTTGCTTTAAATTAGTTTTTTCACATTTTTTCACATATTAAAAAATATTTATTTTTCTTTTTTATCTCTAAATAATGTATTATTTAAGTAGTATTTGATATCATAAATTAATAAAACAAAATGATAGTAATATAATTAGAAAATCTGTCAAAAACTATATGGAAAACATAAAACGAAAATTAATTTTAAACAAAATTTAACTTATAAAATGACAATTTATTTGAATCAGAGGAAGTATTATTGAAGCTTCCCTCGGAGAAAATAACTTTATCAGCAAAATAGTACAATTGATAGGTATGAAACTAAAGCGGGTCTCACTTCCATTTTTGTGGAATTGCGAATATTGTACTTATCCAATCATTGTCTCTCTAATTGACTACTACTTTTCTTTGCCATCTACCACATTATATATTGTCATCACGAAAACATGCCTAATTATCAACATATATGGCACTGTTCATTCTTCTTCTTGGTGATGGTGTCAAAGAGAATCCGGGACTAAGTCTTGCTAATTCTCTTCTCGAAACCAAAAAGGCTACGAGCTTGTGGTATTAAGCGAGAAGTCATGTGCCTCGCACGTGTTTTCCTTATTGACGTAGCTGTTATTGTTTGTTGCATGTTATATTGTTATGTAACGATACCTTGTTGGTTTGTTTGTTAGGGAACCTTATGTCTTTTGTTCTATCTATTTAGAATGGAGATGTAAGGTTCACCGGATTGTGGCATTGTTAGGGGAACCTTATCTGTCTCTCTTGATTGTAAATTCTTGCAATAACAATCCATTCTGAGACGTAAACACCGGTTTGATGTTTAAATCGTTAAAATCGTGTGTGTTCATTTCTCTCTTCGTCTTACTCTCCTAAGTCCTAAGAATATAATTTCCTTGCAAATTGTGAGTTAGAATGAGAATTTTGAGTTACCACTAGACCAAATGAAACTTTCACTTGAAAATAGGACAAAAGGGAACTAAAAGAATAAGTTCATATTTGTATTGCTTTTATTCAGGCACGTCTTTGGATGCAGCACAAGGAATGTGATTGGTAAAGTTTTAGAGTAAATGAGAGTAAATAATTGGAAAATATCATTTTGGGCCCACCATATTTACAAAAAAATATTATTTTGTTAACAAACTATTTGTTTTATTTAGCATAAAATTATATTTTAGGTATGTAATAGATTCTTATATATTTTTCAAACAATATATAAGTAATCTATTTGATATACTGTGGTATCTTATATAATAAATAAATGTTGAAGGTTTTTATATATAAAGCAAAAGTGTAGGTCAAAATCTAATTACTGTATGCATTTAACATATATATAGCGATTATTAATGAAAATGAATTTGAATTATAGATAAGTTATTAATTAACAGTTTTATAAGAAAATAAATAATGGATTGTGTTTCACAACAAATCAAAGTCAATATTCTATAAAATGGAAAAAAAAATCACTAAAGTAAGAATATTGAAACGATGGGATAACAATTTTCGAATGATCAGTTTAATTGGATTTTTTTATTTGATAAATCAGATCGACTTTCCGGTCGGTCTCTATAGAATATGGTAGATTTTTTATCCCCGAAAGGTTACCACTAAAGAGTTATCAAGTTTAGGATGTCTTCTGACTATTGTTTTAGAGTAGTTAGACCGCCTGCATTTCTGACTACCATGTAAACCAATTGGGCCAAAGGCCAATGTCCAACTAACAGACTTTCCAACAAAATGTTGATAACAACGAGGGAAGAAAATTGAATCCAGGTTGGAAGGTTGAATCCCTCCTTCCCAAACTCGCCTTACCACTCGTCTCACCTTGTGAGCCCAATTGACAGACTTTCCAACAAAGTGTTAATTAGATTTATATGCATAAGTACAACCACAAAATATGTCACCCCACAGTTTCATTTATAGTTTGGGTAGGTTTTCTAAAATAACACCGATATATCATAATTTTTTCTGTATATAAATTAGGGATATCTTGGAAAGCAAGACGTGTATTTTAAGTATCAATACTATCAAAGTCTATTTTTGTAGTGAAACCCATGAAACCTGAAGGAGAATATACTCTATACCTCCGTATTACTTCTTGTACAAGTATTTCCATTGGATTCTAACTAATTGAACGGATCTTCTGATCAATTCATACATCATTTCGATTCCATCAGTAATGTATTAGTTTTGAATAAGTATTTTTACATTACGTGGTATTAGCAATATGTTAATGTTAACCACTATATATGTATATATGTTATATGAGATCATATTCAAGACAATTCAATAAACTATTTCTATTCTATAATATTTGACAATAGCCAATGATGTTTGGTCCTACTTGAGCAAAACAAAAGATGATATTGATAATTTGCTTGCCAATGTTGAACTTAAAATTGGAAGGATAATAAGGAGGGACAAAGGCGGAAAATGTCAAATGACACAACCAGCTTGGAACTGCAATGTATTATCCCAAATCTGGATTATTTCTGATTAGCAAATATTCAAATAACTTTATTTATGGGGTGAAAACGAAGAGGTAATTGGTCCATTTCCTTGCAAGTTGCAACCATACAATATGAACGGTGACCCAATCGTCCGATAGTAAATAAAAGGGTCCCTAAAAATAATAATGCGACTTGAGACAGTGACAACTGACAAGATCGGTCCTTTAATTTTATATTTTCAACCTTCTTTCAACCCCTATTTTGAACCAACTTGGTTGTACATCAAACAACTTATACGGATTTGTCTTTGATATGTTTTTTTTGGTTTTTTCATTATATCGTGATGTGATGATGCAATTTTAGTTTAGCATCACGCTCTTATCTTCAAGAATAGATATGTAGTTGTGACTTAAAAGAGCTGTATAAGTTTCTATACAGTTTTAGTATTTTCAATAAGGTTTTAAACACGATATATAGATGGACTTCTTCCAAAATATGAAGCCCTAACCATTTTTTTCTTTTGTACTAACGAAAAATATACTGAGTTTAGATGCTATATTTTTCCATATCTGTTTGATGTATATACGAAAAATATACAACCTACATATTTATATGCGAAAAATATACAACCTACATATACAAACCAATCTACCCACAATCATAACCAATAAGCACCAACCCAAACGGTTTTTAGTGAAACATGGCATAAAAGTAGACTAGAGAACATGAATAACTTTTTGGATTCTTTAAAACTGTCGTATTTTAACTAGGAAATAAACCTAATGTTTGATGTTATTAATGTCGCTCTGTCACACTCATAATTAAACTCATAAGAATGCATGTTATTGATGGAACACACATAAAACTTTACCATCCGAGTAATCCACAAGAACCACAAGGAACTCAGGAGAATATAATAGCATAATCTTAATACAAATAGTTGACAAAAAAAAAAAAAATCAATACAAATAAAAAACAATATAACCAACTCAACATAAAAAAAAATTAAAAAATCAGATCAATCAGTAGCATAAGTTTACATGTGCACTATAGTTTAGATGAAATACCGTTCATGAATTGAGATCCATATTTTTCTTGTAACATACAACTGTTAATGTGAATCAACAGTTCATAAACTTAACATTCAAGTGATTAAACAACCATGGGAGCAATTGACAATAAGAAAAGAAGGAAATAGCACTCATAAAAATAAAACACAAAAAAAGATTCACAGCAACTTGTGTGCCATTCGTTTTGTAGATAACCTCTGATTTAAAGCTTCCTACACTACTAAACATCAATTTGACACAATTTTTTTTCTTATCAAAAAAGTTTCTATTATAACGTGGCACATAAGAAAGAACTTCAAACCCGCCAATGGTTGAAACTTGGTCCTTGTCTTATTAGGTTTCATGGATGTTCTCCAAATTTTCCCAATATAAAGGTCGGTGCACGATGCAAGGCTTGTAATGTTCTCTTTTTATTTATGGTGAGATTCGATACGATGTTAGTGTCAAGATCCTCTTTTTTTTTTTTTTTTCTTTCTTTTAGACTCTTGCTTGGATGATAATTGAGGTGAATCTTTATGCTATAGTGCCTATCCATTTTTTCATCATTGTCATGAGATCTAAAACCCATACATATTATATACTTTAGGGACCTCTAAAAGACACATTGAGCTTTTGATCGCGTGTTGCTTTGTTATCATCTTTTCCCACTTTAAGGACCTAAAGTGTCAGTTTTATTCTTTTCCATATTTTTCTTTCAAATGATGATTTGCCCTCGTTAGGGACATCCAATACAATTATGAATTATTAGTTCAATTTTCGTTTAAGCTTTTCAGTATTGAAAATTTAAGAATGGAAATAAAGTTGATCTACTTTTTGATAAGTTTAACACGGTTTGGATTTCTTCGTTGAGTTCAATATTTTTGAATCAGTATTCCATTATTATTATTTTTTTGGCGACTATTTCAATTCGTTGTCAATTCATATAATTTTGAGCTGACTTAGAGACATCACTTAGTAATAAAGTAATTGTTCCATATCAAGATTGTTAGCTCAAACCTATGTGGTCTAAAATGCTTTGCATACGTGCATTGTCTTTCTACAAACTGACTTTTCCGTCGATTTAGACATAGCTTGTCTGTTGAGTGTTGAGGTTGATATTTGTATTTTAATCTCTACTTTTTGAAAAGAACCCACAACCCTGAGTATTTAAAGTATTTAATTTAATTGTAAACCCAAACGCAAAACTCATGATATTTTTGTGGAGACAAAAAAAACATAAAGAAAATAGTATTTTCGTATAGATTGACAAAATATATTGTTCTTTTTTTTCTTTCAAAATTTTGTAATTTTATGAAATAACGTAACAACTTGGTAAAATAACGTGTTATCGAATGGTTTTGGAAACACAGTATAGATAAATTATCGAACATGAACATGTTTATTATTTACATAACGAGAAAAAACTTTATTAAAAGTCAAAATACCATTGACCTAATTAATAAAAAAATGTAAAATTAATTCATGGAAGTACCCTACCTGAGTCGAGTCAAAATCAAATGGGACTGGCTCTCACTCTAGTCGTCATGATTTTTGAAATACTTAATGGGCCTGGGCCGCGTAAAGTCCAAGTAACCATTAAAACATCTCCTCTGCTTAAACCCTAGACCCTAGAATATTCTTTTAGCAGCTAAATCTAGCGAAACTAGAGCAGATCAACATTTTCGTGATCCTATCTCCGTCGTCGAATCAGAGAGAAATGGCGAAGCGTTTGATCCCGACCCTTAACCGTGTACTGGTTGAGAAGGTTCTTCCACCGTCGAAGACTGTCTCCGGCATTCTCTTACCGGAGAAATCATCTCAGGTAAACGGGTTTCTTGAAAACTCTCATCTTTACCCGTTTCTTCAATTGGGCGAATGGTAATTTGTTTGGATTTGATCAAATGCAGTTGAATTCGGGGAAGGTGATAGCAGTTGGTCCTGGAGCTAGAGACAGAGCTGGGAATCTGATTCCTGTTTCGTTTAAGGAAGGAGACAATGTCCTTTTGCCTGAATTTGGTGGTACTCAAGTTAAGCTTGGAGAGAAAGAGTATGTTCTTAACCTGTTCGATGTAATTCCTCTGAGAATAAGTTTATCGGCTTTTCCAATTTTGACTCATTTCACCGTGTGTTTCGTCTCTTTTGCAGGTTCCTATTGTATAGGGATGAAGATATCATGGCTACACTTCACGATTGATGTGTTGAAGAGATATAATTGGTGATTGCTCTTCGGTTTTGTTGTACGCAATTTGTCTATTGATTTCGACTTTTGAATCAATTGTTATGATTGTTCTTCACTGTTGACAACAAGTTCTTATAATTCAATAATTTCTTATGATTGAGAATGCCTCAGAATTTACTGACTATAAGTCTAGAATGCTTCTTAGTTTTGTCGGCTGATTAGGAGAAACAGAGAAACCATTGGTTTTTCTGTTCCAAGAATAGAAAACTTCCATATCAATTTTGGAAATCTTGATCTACTCAAGTAGCTTATTGCATGTTCCAACTCCAATGGCTGCAGCGAGGTGCCAACCTGCGTGAAGGAAAGGTGTCTCGGGGAAGAAATCATCAGCTATAAACAAGGCACCTCCTAGCAATGAAGACATCTTATGTACGTTATGAGCTGTTTTAAGGTCTGGATCCTTTAAGCTTCTTTTAGCAAATGCCACCTCCAGCATTCCGGTGTGAACGGCAGAGACCATGAGAGGCTGAAAAGGTAGAACTAGAGCTGATGCAGCCATCAAAAACTTTGGGTTCTCATTCCTTAGAGCCCTTGTGAGACACTGTCCAGACAACCAGATTCAATCGGTTAAATTAGCTGAAGAAGAATACGGAGATGGATTAAGAAGAGTGGGATTTACTATCGTTGTCGTGGCAATCATTGTGTAATCTACCCATCTCAGATACTTCCTCAACTTTCCCCAAGAGGCATGATACAGACTCGATGCTATTCCTACTCCAATTAGGGAGTTTGCGTACACCTTTGTGTTCAGATTCTTCCTACATTGCGTAGTATCTAATCTTGTCAGGGATACTCTACTTGAAATGATTTTTGCAAAGAGAGAACATTTACCTTGGTGCCTGCATTCCGAGGAATATAAAAGGGAGTGAAGTAGCCACATTAGCAGCTGTTTC
The DNA here is from genome assembly GCA_004349715.1 of Crucihimalaya himalaica. NCBI lineage: Eukaryota > Viridiplantae > Streptophyta > Magnoliopsida > Brassicales > Brassicaceae > Crucihimalaya > Crucihimalaya himalaica. The sequence goes on from SMJT01000005.1 coordinate 3,567,454, forward strand.
CAAGACACTCTGGTCACCTGTCATATGTTTTCGTTTGCATAATTATCGAATGATTAACCATCTTGAGAATGGAAAGATGAAGACCAAAACATGAAGGAAGGATTCATACCGCGAATGCTGCAACAGATTGGCCTTAGACATGGAGGTCGTTGTTGCCAAAAACGTCTGTAAAAGGGAAACTAAGTCAGGAGCTGGGGAACCGCTGAGAATGTTAAAGTTAAGTAACATACTCAATGGACAGTCTCTGATTTGATTCCATGACAGAAGATTTGGTTTTGGTCTGAGAGTCACCAACTTGAGTTGTATTCTCATATGAGAAGGGAGAATGAGACACGACATGAACCCCATGGATACCCTCAAGGGCATTGCTTGACTTTGATACATTTTGTAGGCTCATGGAAGCTTCCTAACGTCCTTGAGGAAGTAGTGTGGGTTGTAATCAAAATCTCTATACGCCAGCTGAGCAAACTACTTGGTGGCCTTGCTTGTTCTGTTCTGATGATAAAACAAAAATATTCATAAATTAACCTATAATTATTGGTCATCCATGTCTCTGCGTTTTCATCCATTTTGTATTATGTGAATAAGGGCGGGCCAAGAGTTAAAGACTTCCAAATTCTGGGTTCAGTTTTGAAAAATGCAGAACTAAATGATCCACGATTGAGAACTAATGAATACATTAACGTAACCCACCAAGCATATAACGTTTTGAACAAATTCAACGGCAAAGCTTAGAAGAAGCAAACATACATAGCTATTGCAGGAAATGATTGCATAGAAACATGCAAAACTATAAACACAGTTCGTGCCTTAAAGAGAGAGAGAGAGAGAGAGAGAGAGAGAGTGAGATCGAACCTGGAGGAATGGACTGACCGTAAAAGCTCGAGAAGAAGGGTTGGAGAAGAACTGTATAAATGGAGAGAAGGAGCAAGTGGAAGCAGAGAGAATCAGAGTTAGAGAGATGCGAATGAGTCACGAATCTTCTTCCTTAACTCTCTCTACTCCACGGCATATTCTCTTCATCATTATTCTTACTGCAGTTACCCGGCCCGGTTCTTTACCGGTTTGATCTGAACCCAGAACTTACGTATCTCAGAGTCTGTGTCATGCATGGTTTTATAGGTGTGGGCTGGATATAGGCTAAGCCCAACCGAGATGGTGAAACATTTAGGACCATGAGTTTTTGTATATTGCAGAATAGAAATTGGTTATTGTTCTTTTGAAATTTCATTCTTTTAGTTTTACCCATTCATAATTTTCATAAAGAGTGATATTTTTTTCTATAAAGAGTAATATTTTCTTATGTTTGTATAAAAAAGAAGATCTCATCTCTTTTTTATTTTTACATATCTCTACATTTTATTTAATAAAATTAATAATTTAGGTGTTGACAAAAAAAAATTTAGGCTTTGAATGGTAGTAGTTTTTAGGGTCAATTCCTTGCATAACGAGATTTGAGAGAAAACTTAGGTAATGAAAAATAACCAAAAACCAAAAAAAATATTTAACCATCATATTTTTCGAAAAATAGTAATTCAAAATATCAATTACTAATAAGTAATTCAAAATCACTTTGTTTTCTAATACAATTAAAATGATACAACTTTCATTTTTTTGTAGTGTTCGTTCAGTGAACAATTATGAAAACTAAAAAAAATTGTAACTTGTTTTTGTATGACGTGATATATTTTAATGTATACATGTAATTTATCATATTGCGTTCTAAAAAAAACCAATTTCTAAACCTGAAATTAAAAACATTGGGTCACCAATTAATAAATTAGATTCTCATGTAAAAAATAAACATGTGCACGAAATTATACTTCCTGTTACTTGTTAAATGCAAAATAAAATTGGTCTAGTCTACAATACACTTGGAGTCTTTGACAAATACTTTAATAGTTGCATTGCCATTTTCTAATTACTCTCTCGAATTTTGGCATCGGATGCTAATTATACTCATTATTATATTGGTGTAGTGTGTAATGTATGGGAAATGGTCGAACCAACAACCATCGTGTATAGTATTCTACAAGGCCTCCAAAGTCAACAACACGTGTTGTGCTTATCAAGAAACTGTTACGTAAGAAGCCACCACTCTTTTTCTTTTCTTTTTGATTTTACTCCATTCTTTTTGTTATGGTAATGATCGATAACACAAGAGTCAGAGTGAGAGACTAACGAATCGTGGAGCCATGGCTGGTGTCCAGAGGTTTGAACTGGAGATCCAAGTGAACATGACGGCCGATAGATTCTTCAAAACTTTCAAGAAGAAAGAAGGAAATTTCACGGATAAGACAGAGGCAGTTTTTATTCATCGTGATGATCCTACATCCAACACCTCTATTCAGATCTGGAATTTCATCGTTGGTATGTACTAGAACTAATTGTCTTTTCGGATTCTTGAAAAAAATGTTTTTGTTCTCTTCTTTTTTTCCTAGTTCTTGAATTACATCGAGTACTTTTGGATTTATTATAGATGGAAAGATGGAGCAAATCAAAGAGAAGATAGAGGTAGATGAACAGAACAAGTCAGTGTCTTTCTTAGCTCTTGAAGGAGATGTGTTGAAGCAATACAAGAGCTATAAGATAACACTTGACGTTGTTCCTAAAGATGATCAAGTTTGTATTGCCAAGTGGACATGGGAATACGAGAAGCTAAACGACGACGTTCCTCCTCCTACCAGATATACTGCATTCGTTGCAGATTACACGCGCGACCTCGAGACGAGGTTGTTGTCTGAATCATAAAAGTATCATCCATGTCTCCGAGTTCCTTCTTGAATAAATCAAATCTTGTTATGCGAAAAAATAGAAAAACCCAACAAGATGTTGAACTATAATCAAATCTCATATAAGTTAGTTAGTTACATATTTACATAAGTTAGTTACTTGACCAAAAGACACAAATATTCATCTTTGTATGGTTATGTCTTTTAGATTAAGAGTTGTGTCATTTCATTTACACAGACACATTGTTTCATTTTGTATAAGTATTCTAGATTGAGTCATTTGTAAAAACACATCAATCAAGTTGTAATACAGTCTTCAATTTATTAATCAAATTACAACTATCCCCTATTTTCTCAAAACCGAAACAAATAAACACTTCAACATGGTATCAGAGCTCTCTTGATTCTGAGAGCCAAATTCAAATACTAAAACAAACAAAAATTCTAGTGAGAAAGAGAGATCATGGAAGCATCATCACAACAAGTGATTCCCATATTTGATGGGAATAATTACGACTTTTGGCGTATTAAGATGACAACTATCTTGAAGACCAGAAAACTGTGGACGGTGGTGGACGAAGGAGTTCCAGACAAGCCGACACAAACAGATCAAACACCGGCATCACTCCAATTGAAAATCCGATGGGAGGAAGCATCAACAAAAGATTTAATGGTATTACAGATTCTGCAAACTGCCGTCACAGATCACATTTTCTCTCGCATAGCACCGGCGGTTACGTCAAAGGAAGCATGGGATGCTTTGAAATCAGAATTTCAAGGATCTCCACAAGTACGATTGATCAACTTGCAATCGTTAAGCAGGGAATATGAAAACTTGAAGATGAACGAAGGAGATAACATCAAAGGTTTCACAGACAAGTTAATTGATTTGGGAAATCAATTAAGAGTTCATGGTGAAGAGAAAACTGATTATCACATTGTCCAGAAAATCTTAATCTCTCTTCCCGCTAGATTTGACAGCATAGTGGCTGTAATGGAGCAAACGAAGGATCTCACTTCTTTGCCAGTGACAGAGTTAATAGGAACTCTGAAGGCACATGAGAAGCGTGTGTCATCTCGTGATGAAAGCATGGCGGAAGGAGCATTTCATGTCTTATCACGAGAAGGAAAAGCAGTTGTTAGCAAAAATAACAATTGGCGTGCCAACAAGGGCAAAAAATGGTGTGGCTTCTGCAAGAAAGAGAACCACACAGAATCAGATTGCTGGAGAAAGAAGAATCACAACAATATCTCAAAGGAGAAGAAGGAATGCTACAACTGCGACATGGTTGGGCATTTTGCAAGAGAGTGTCGTTCGAAGAAGCATGAACGAGCACATATGAGTCTCTAAGATGAAGATATCGAAGATCATATGCTGTTTAGTGCAACAGAAGAAGCATCGATGATCACCAAAGAAGAAGTGTGGTTAGTTGATAGCGGTTGCACAAATCATATGACAAAAGAATAGAGACACTTCACAAGACTTGATAAAAGCATCAATGTTCTAATAAAAGTTGGAAATGGAGCAGTCGTAATGACGGCTGGAAAATGAGACATTACCGTCTCATCAAGTAGAGTAAAACCGAGATTTGATTAAGGAGGAGTGTTGAACTATAATCAAATCTCGTATAAGTTAGTTACACATTTACATAAGTTAGTTATTTGATCAAAAGACACAAATATTCATGTTTGTATGGTTATGTCTTTTAGATTAAGAGTTGTGTCATTTTATTTACACAGACACATTGTTTCATTTTGTATAAGTATTCTAGATTGAGTCATTTGTAAAAACACATCTATCAAGTTGTAATACAGTCTTCAATTTATTAATCAAATTACAACTATCCTCTGTTTTCTCAAAACCGAAAAAAATAAACACTTCAACACAAGAGTCTATAGTCCCCTGTTTTGGTCCAACTTGGGACTTGTTCACAGTACTTCAATATACTGTAGTATTTGATTTATATTATACTCTTTGTTCTATAAAGCTACACTTATTTTATTACATATCCACAAATTACAAACCAACAAATTACAACGGTGAGATATGGTTTATATAGAAATGATGAAATGAAAACATATTGATTATTGCATTAGCTAATATGAAATATTCTGTGGATGTATATTATATAAAATGAACTATTTTACTCACAAGAATAGATATGATATCGATACGCTACCTATTTCAGTTGTTGTGCCTTTTCGAATCGCCTACCATTACAATTTCGAAAAAACTAATTTTTTTCCTCAAAAACATGACTATACTTGTTGTATAACTTTATACATAGTTTTCATTATATATTGCATTTATAAATGTATTTTATTAATACATCAATGATTTCAGCAAAAAGTCGAGTGGTTAATAGTTTAGCTTTGCGGTATTCTTCACCGAAAAGTTTGATTTCAGCAAATCGCGTTACTTCTCGGAGTAGAGATTGAATTGTGGATCGGTTCTTGTCGATCCAACTGATATAAAAAATGTGTAAGGAATTTATATTCCTCAAGCTGATATGTGTATATATTGCATGCATTTAGAGTATATTCTCATTCCTTTTTGTGCACATATAAGTTAGTTTTGTATCATATTGCATTGATTTTATCCTTATTTGGATCATGAGTCTCATCTTAGAGTCCTAGGTGTATATATTTCCATTTGCCTTGTGTTTTCTTTGTTTTTATGTGTTTAGGACTTGGTGATACTTGGATGAACCAATTGGGAGCATGAAGGAGTGAAGTCAAGCCATTGGAGATGGAAAAATCAAGGAGGAAGTTGATCAAAGGAGACAACAACTCGGAGGAGTCGTATCGAGCCAGGTATCGACCACATCCGGGTCGATACCGCCATACCGAGCCACTTATCGACCTCATACAGGTCGGTAATTCTAAAATCAGAAGATGGTCGATTCCAGAAAGTCATATCGACCCAAGTACCGACCAAAACCAGGTCGATATATGCTTACCGACCGGCGTATCGACCCCATACGGGTCGATAATTCTGAAGACCAAAACAGACGATTCCAGAAAGATGTATCGACCCACGTATCGACCAAAACCAGGTCGATACGTCCTTACCGACCCACGTATCGACCGCATACAGGTCGATACCATTGTAATAATTCGAGTTTCTCCTCTTTTGTAGACACTTTTGGACCACTTTTTGGAGGATCTTTTTCTTCTCATCTCAAAAGAAAACAAAAAAACGTGTTCTTCTCTCTGGTTTTTAAAACTTTGTATTGATTACATCTTTTTAATCTATGGCTTGATCTTAATTTCCTTTTAGATTATGCTTAATCTTGTCTTTAGCTTCATTTCTATGGTTTCATTTTTAGATTTGAGTCAATATTCATGAGTTGACTTTTTATGTTCTTGAGTAGATTCTAGTTTTTAATGTTTATGTTGTTTTTCCTAGCTTGAATCCTTCTTGTTTCATCTTGTAATCATGCCTATGCTTAAAGTTTCTATGTGTATATGTATTGAATTGATGGTTAGTGAGTAGTCCTTTAAGAATTCTTGGGTATGGTAGATTAGGGTGGTTCTTAGCTTGTTCTTGATGTTTAGGAGCTAGACTCTTTGTATTCTTTACTCATTGAGTGTTCTTAATGCTAGATTGGCCTTGATCAAGTCAGTTTAGAGCCTTAAGGATTTTATCCATCGGGAGATGCTTGATATTATTTCGGAATGAATTCAATGAGTGCTTTTCATACCTTAGCCAACGGGAGTTGATGTTTAAGATGAATTGTGGCTAGTTAGACTCGAGTTTAATGCTTCATTGTCTTTGAATTGCGAACGGAAGTTCTTGTTGATTGTTAGACATTGAAAGGGATCGTTACCACGGGAGTGGATCAATCTTTATTAGTGTTCTTAGGCTAAAAGAATGCATTTTGTTGAATGTTTGAACATCTTGAACAAGTTAGGAGTCATCCGAAGTCGATAACCTTACCCAAGGATTCGTTTGTGTATTATTGTTTTAAATCAAAAACTATTATTTGTACTTGTTTGATTATTCGAGCTCTAAGTCTTTACCCCTAAAATTATGTCATTTGCTTATCACCATATTTTTAGTCTCGCCCTGTTTGAGCTTATTTATATCCTTGCATTTAAATTTCCGTCTTTACTTATTATTAGGTAGTTAAACAATTCACCACACACAAAAACCCCTATCCGCTTAGATTAAACGAAATTCTGTATTCTTGGTGTGTTGTTCTTGTTTTCCTGTGGATTTGATACCCTATGTGCTATAACGATACGCCATTATTGTGGTGTTGTGCACATCGGGTTAATTGGTGTGCTAGAGTGTAAAAACTCTACTAGCTAAAACTAAGTTTCACGAATCCCACCGAATTTCCCAAAAGAAAGTTGTCAAGAAAAGAATGATTCCCTTTTTACTCTAATTGGATAATATATATTCCCCACATTTAGATTAATTTGAAACGCTCCTCTCCTGATAAAGCCATTTGAACCATGGACTCAGACTATGTACAATAGTTAGTTTGTATATTTAACACCCTACTTTTAATTTTTTAACATTCCACGTCATTTTCTCTTTCATCCACCTAATAATTTAATTTTTATTTTATTTTTATACTCTACAATAGTTTAGATTAACAAAATTCAACACCATATCCCACTAAATTTATTATATATTTTTCTTTTCTTTTGTATATATGTTTTTGTAATTACATGTTAATAGCAATTATTTATTAAAATCACCTTAAAATCATTAGAAGTTAAATAATTTTATTAAATGATTTTTGTTTTCTTTCTTATTATATATATTCAATTTTATTAAGTAATTAGAAGAATTTTGAGTGTTAAAAAGTTATTGTTGAGATATATTTCAAAAAATAGATGAGTTTTTTATGTGTCTAAATCAAATGAAACAAATTTCTGTTTATAGAGAACAAATAATGATGAACTTTGATGTAAATTTTTTTTTTTAAAAATTCATTAAGTATAAAAAAATTGATCTCAAATAATTTAGGAAAAACAATAAAATTAAAAATTTCAGTAACCAATATATCTAAATATCTTTTTCAATTTGGCCAACCAATAAAAACGTGCCACATATCACTAATTTTCTCTCACTTTAGAGATTCAACTAGTTGAATTTATTCAACACCAAATAATCCACCTAATTTTCAACTCATTTTTCAACACCCTGAATGAGTTCAACAATTTAATTTTTATTTCAACATCCCCATTATAAATAGTCTTTGGACCCTCAATTTTTTAAATTCATTAATATAACAGAAAAATCTATATTTGTAATGTCTCTTGCAAAAATGTCCTAAATTATTAACTCCCAAATTTTCAGGCACGACATTGCTCAGTTGTATGTTTTTATTCTTCTCGTGGTCTCCGTTCAGAACTATAAGCCATTGGGTTTCCTTGTTCATAAAGTTTTATTTTTCGCTATAAAATATACACACTTTCTATCAATGAATTTTACATGCAAAAGTTTCCACGTAAAAATTTAGGTAATTTTCACTTACACACTACTACACTAGTGGAATTACTTACAATGATTTTCTTAGTGTTTCTAGATAAATACACGACATGTTCCCAAAATCCATAAATAGAAGTTTTGTTGTGATACGGGAGTATAGGACTATATATACGAGAATGAGTAGCTAGAATTTTTTTTTTTTCAACTTTGATCTTATCAAAACTTGAGAAATACAAAAGCCAACGAAGTTATTAAAACTTCCAGGAGACAATGCCAACAACCAAAAACAGCCACACAAAGCAGATCATGAACCAATTAAATCCGAAACTAGCCAAAACCAAGAAACTATTTTATTTGTAGATTTTACATGCACGGCTTCAAGACAACACACCTACGCACATTGTTTGAATTATGATATAGATTTTATAAACGGGTCTGCTCTTTTCTTTGGTAGATGGAAGTGGTCGATAATAGCAGCATATATATATAACGATCTCGAAATACGCTTTTTTTCGGAGAGACACATCATTGAATTGATTCCCAACACTGACTTCAAGAATCTTATATTTGTTATCAGCTAGTTGGTATGATTCCTTCCCTTCCGTCAGGGACCATATATATTCCAACATTCCCCAACCCTGTTATTTTAGAATGACTCCTGCAACTTAAGTTTTCATTAATAGGTTTAAATGGTGCGTCCAAACCAAAGACCAGTCTTACCACTTACCAGCTGAACCATCAAAACCGACGGAAACAACGTATGATGTGCTTAATTAAAGTCCATTGACTTAAAATAATTAAAAAATATATAGTCCATTGTTTTCTAGAAAAACGTAAACATAATTGTGTTTGCGTATGTACTATATAGTTACAATATTGCTTCTCTATTTAAAATTGATAAATGATAATTCTTCATTAAAATAAAATAAAAATCAATATGTTAATCTTGTTATGTAATACATAAATTTTAAATCCTCGCGCAAACAGTTATTTTCCTGTTGGCATTTATAATTTTACATTGGTGTTTGAAAAAAAAAACACTAATAATATTATGTCCTGAACGTAAATATAATAAGTTGGCATATAAGCGTAAAACATGCATCTAACCGCAAACGTTAAGAAGAAGAACAAAGCCCTAGGTAATAAATGAACATTATTCAAATAACATTGGTATATATATGAAACTATCAAAACTAAGGGAATAAAAAATGGTCACCAGAATATAAACTTTAAGTAAATAATACTCCAATTTTTTTGCCTAGTCACAAGTTGCTCATTTTTTCCTCTATAAAAGTAGCTATGTATTCCAAAGAGACTCCTCACTCTCATTAAAACCTAGAAAGCAAAACATTCGTATAACAAAAAATGGCACAAGCTACGCGTCAGTCTTCTCTGAAAGGGGAGCTTGAGGTAGATGTTGAGATCAAAGCTTCGGCAAAGAAGTTCCACCAAATGCTCGCTGGAAGACCACAAGATGTTTCGAAAGCCACTCCTGACAACATCCAGGGATGTGCTTTGCGTGAGGGAGAGTTTGGCAAAGTTGGCGGTGTCATTTTGTGGAACTATGTTATTGGTAAACACAAACGTTTATTTAAATATATATATATATATATATATATAGTTCTAAAACAACGTAAATGATTTGATTGGTAAACCCTTCGTTTTGGGTGCAGATGGGCAGCCAAAGGTGTTGAAGGAGAGGATTGAGGCAGTGGATCAGGAGAAGAATCTGTTAGTGCTCAAAGTTATAGATGGAGATCTGATGAAAGAGTTTAAGAGCTTCGTGGTCACTGTCCAAGCGACCCCAAAACCAAGAGGACCTGGAAGTGTAGTTAAGTGTCACTTCAAATATGAGAGGATTGACGAGAAGGTGGCTCACCCAGAGAATATGCTCGCGTTGTTTGTCAAGGCATCCAGAGACATGGACGAAATGCTCTTGTCCGAAGTCTAGATGACTCATCGGATATCCATCTATCTATATATCTATCTATCTGTTTATCTATGTTTGTGGGTGTTTTGTAAGATGTCTCAATAATGTGTTCTCGCTATAAAGAGACCTAGTCTGCATGTATTGCAGAATTTGTGTTACGTACGTTTGAAGTTGTATTAAGTTGCACACTGTAACCTTTGTGTTGTATAATAACTAAAGTTCCGTACGTTATGCATCTCAAATAATTCATTATAAGGATATTTTCAAAAGTTCAACACTACATTACGTTACTGAACCAAAATTTTGAGTCAATATGTTACTTGACAATTTTGCATATTATCGTGCAAAATATCAATCGCAAATCAAGAATAGATATGTAGCATCGTGTCAACGTATGAAATATATACAGTGATATATAAAACATCATGTTTCGAACATACAAAAAAATCATAAACATTTTGGTGTTCAAATTGTACTCTTACCCTCACCCACTAGAGGATAGTTAACCTAATTGAATCAGAAAATATGAACCAAAACTTTCCCATATCTACTATGAAAATTCTTGGTATTTTTTTAAAAATGTTGACATCAAATTAAATGAATTTAGCGGAATGAATAAAATGGGTAATTACTATCTTATCCAATATATCTTCTGATATCAATCTTCAAGTATGTCATACATGATGTCTGGTATTGCTGAGTTTGTGTTACGTAAGTTTAAAGTTGTAAGTTGCAAATTGTAACTTTTGTGTTGCTATGAGTTTATCCTTTGCATGTAATTAATGTTTATTAATATTAATATGATCTATTTAGAAAAAAGGATATAACATTAATCTATTGATTTAATGTGTATTATATAACGCTATTTTTACGTTATTATAATATTCTCAGCGTATAATAAGCTTAGGCAAGCCTTTCGTGCGTAGACACATCACTGAATCCGAATCGATTCCCACAATTGTAGACTACAAGAATCTTATTGTTCTTATTAACTAGTAGGCCTTAAATATCCTTCTCTTGCCTAAGGGACCATTAAAATTATTCCACGATTTTTCCAACTCTCATGATTTACAATAATTCTTGCATATTAAATATTTGACGCATAGTTACAATTAATTTAGGGTCAATTTCATTGCCAATTATTTTCAAAGGCGTTGATATTTTTCCAACTCAAAAAACTAACTTATTTTCTCTAAATCTTTCGATGGAGAAACAAAATTACAGCACCCGTAACATCTACTTTCATGACTCTATAGAGTCGTTATCCTAGATTTCCCAAGAATTGTAACTAAAGTGCGGGAACTCGCTTTAAGCTTGGCATTGAATTTGGGCATGGGCTCGCGGATCTAGTTTGTTTAGGATTGCACTAGAATTACATTCTCTTGTCCTCCCTTTTCCCATGTTCTTTTGTCCATGGATGTAGTCAATAAGTAGTAAGTGAAACATGTAAATTTGTGTGTTTTCTTGACGGTTACATCATTTTTCTCACATTCGTAATAACATGATACTTTTCATATGTAGGAAGACTCACTACTCTTTTTTTTTTTTTAATCTAGAAATGCTTCCTTAATTTCTCACACTTTCTATTTCAAGATTCTTCATCGTCACACTTTCTACTTTCTTAAGTAGCGTCAGTGTCAACATCTTCGTTAGTTCAAATTTTTTATTTATTTCCAGCGTCAGTTGCATCGCAGTTCCTCAGTAACCATAAAATTCATACTTATACATATCCATCTTAATGTAGCCGAATTTTTCTTTCTCATGAGTAAACGACTGTCATATTGGTATATTACATGTCAAATATCATGTGACATATGGATGACCAATTCATTATACTTATTATTGATATATATATGAATGTTTGCTGCCGACTATTAAGCAAAAACGGTCGGGAGTTATTTATTTATCAACTACTTCCGTTATTTATCTATCAACCGCTTCTAGTTATTAGCATTTTTTAGCTAAATAACTGGAAGTAGTTAGTGGATCTAACCCTCATTTTCAAAATAAATGTTGCTTTAGGATTTAAAACATATTTCAAAATAAATATTTTCTAGATTTTTAATGCAAATATTTAATAGAAATTATTCATTTGAACCGTTTAGATTTTTAATGTAAATGTTGGATAAAAATTACTCATGAGAGCCGACATATTATTTTTAATTATAGGTTTTTCTCCATATCGCACTAGCTGCCAAAATTGGCATGTTTAACTCGTGAGAGCCGACACATTATTTCAACAGTGTATAGGGTGTGTTTAAGTAGTGAGACCGACCACGTTTTATACAGCCTTTACTTTCGATATAAAAAGACTATGGGCGGTGAGGCCATATGTCGTACGTAGCGTTGATAGTTTAAGAGTTGTTAAATGATCCTATCAAAAATCAAATACTTCGTGAAAGATTAGTTGGGATGATAATAAATGATTGCCATAAGAAAAGTTTAGGTTTATAAGGAACCACACATAAAATCGTGTGCTTGATGGGATTATAATTAAGAGTATTCAATCGGATAAAATAAAATGATCCTATCCAAAAACCAAATACGGACGTTTTCATTCGTTTCAAACAGTTTTATAATATAGATTTCCAAAAATCAGAACGAAGTCCGAAGCAAACCTCAGGAAAATCTGAACCAAACTTGTATAATAAATTCAAAAAGTCTGTGATCAACATAACAAAAAAACTGCCGCAACATAGTGATAATAAATCTTAAAAGTACGTTGATATCAAAACCTATATATATATATAGTAAATTAAGTTTAAACGTAACACAAACAAAACGAAATCGAAAAACTCCAACTGAAACTCGGATTGAACCCTTTAATTTAGTTAAAAAAAAAAAATTGAATAATTGTAAAAGAGTAAGCGAGTCAACAACGATGCGAGGAGACATTAATATGAGGTGAGTAACTACTTAAATGAGTGGTAAGAGAGAAACTTAACGTCGAAAGGAATTGAAAGACAAATGTTCACGTGAATCATGCTCAAAAGAGTAGTTGAGTCATTGATGATACGATGGGCGTGTCTCATTAGTGATACGATGGGGCGTGCGTTTCTATCACTATAGCTGTAAACTCCGTCGGTAAGCCTAATTCCATCTTTTTTTGTGTGTACAACTAGCCTAATTCCATCTAAACATGGTATTTATTGGGTGTCGACGTTTTTTGAACCGATGTCCATTACATACCGACCGATTACAGGCCACAAAAAAATTGGTCTATGTGGACAAGTTTATTTGGGCGTGGTTGTATCTATCAGGATGAGATGAAACTACTTAAATATTTTGGGGACAAAGAAGTAATCACTTTGTAAATATATATAATTACAGTTCTCATTTCTATTCCTCTCTATAAAATGAGCTACCAATTCTAAAGGCATTCATTCACCTCCTCTAACACCATCTTTAAGTGACTTAGAAAAGCAAAGCATCAGGAGAGAAAATGGCAGAGCCAGCGACTAATCCAGTGACAAAGTCTGAGACTAAGGAAGAGACTACGGCAGAGTCGAAGGCCGAGATTAAGGCAGAGACTAAGCCAGAGACTGAGACTGAGCTAAAGGCATCATCTATGGTTGGAGAGGCTGAAACAAAGGATGAGACTAAGGCATCATCTATGGTTGGAGAGCTTGAGATAGATATTGAGATAAAATCTACTGCGGAGCAGTTCCACCATATGTTTGTCAAAAGACCACACCATGTGTCTAAAGCAACCCCTGGAACCATAGGGGGAGTCGAGCTGCACGAGGGAGAGTGGGACAAAGTTGGCAGTATAGTCGTGTGGAACTACATTCATGGTAATGCATGGCAACATTTTTTTACGTAAATAAAATTCTTCAAGCAGATAAATTATTCGTCTTAACGTTGGCGATGAATCCACATATATAACACTATTTTGGTTGTAGATGGAGTGCCAAAAGTAGCGAAGGATAGGATCGAAGCGGTGGATCCAGAGAAGAATCTGATAAGATTCAGGGTCTTAGAGGGAGATGTGATGAAGGATTACAAGACCTTTTTGTTAACACTCCAAGTAATACTAGATAACTATATCTTTTTGGTATTTCTCTTGTTTTCTGTATTATCTGAGTCAATATTCTGAAATCTCTAAACAGGTAACACCAAAGCAAGAAGGACCTGGAAGTGTTGTTAAGTGGCACATGGAGTATGAGAGGATTGACGAGAAGGTGGCTCATCCGGAGACTCTGCTTCCATTCTTGGAAGCAATGTCCAAAGAGATCGATGAACACCTCTTGTCCACGGAGTAGATCGCGGACTTTCTTTTCTGCTTGTTGAAATCTCAATAAATGAATACGTGTTATACAGAGTTATTATCTCTTATATATGTTTGATTTCTAATCAAGTTGCAAGTTTGCAACATGTTGTGTGGCAGTGTGGGCTATGAGCTCTTCTGTTATATATGTTGTGTGTATTAAACAAGGGAAGCATATATATAATCATATTTTTGAAACTAGAAAGAAAACTGAATTGGCCTATAAACCAGAAATTACAATCCATAGTTGTGAAAGAATAGTTTAACTGGATATAAAATACATAAATTATAAGTCTTAACAGCTGAAGACATATAACAACAACTCAGGACTTTTATGATTCCCTACAGTGGAATTGGGATACATATTTAAATTAGGGTTTTCGGTTATTAGAACCCTGTGTTTTCAATCCCTTTCAAACTCACAAGGCACCTACAGTTTTGTAAAGAAGTTTTTTAAAAAAAAAAATTATTTAATACATTCAACAACAACAAAATATTAAAATAAAGCGTACATATTCATTAACACAGAAGGCTACTTACTATGAACAATTTTGCAGCCAAAAACCCAAAAAAAAAAATGACTTATCTTGAGGAAGACATTATGTGAACAAATCTTTGGATCAATCAAGAACATTAGATCTGCCTAAACAGCTGGGAGAAGCTGTATTTATATTCTCTATTCAAGTTTCTATTTTGCATTTTTATTAATTAATCTAATACAATTAATTGAAGAGCATTTTTAAGTTTGCAATTTCAAAGTGGATTAATAATAATATTGCATTATATGCCATTGAGTTAAGTATGAGCATATTGACATCGTCACTGCCTTATTACAATCACTTTTTTTTAGAAACTTGCTCTTTACATTTCTCCTTCAAAGATCGCTTGAACCAGGAACATCGATCCACTCGATTTGAATCTCAACCTCACCACTTTCTACATTTCTCAGCTTGAGAATCATATCTTGGACAATCTTTCCATTACTAAAGATGATTCTGCTCTCTTCAGCCAAGCAGTTGTCTCCACTCGGCTTCACTATACGGATGATCTCGGTTCCATCAGAGACTTCTTGAACATCCATTCCTTGAGCCTCAAATAACGGCTTGATGTCTACTTCCGCATCTCCCATCGTGTCATGCGACGTGAACGTATCCTTATCATACACTTCCTACAATGAAACAACAAAATCAATCAGAAACATAATCTTTTCACCAAAACCTCAAATAAACAAAACAAAAAGAATCCTTTTTCTTTTTGCATTGTTTTAAGAAGACTCCTTTAAGATCAAGAAGACAAGAACTAACTCACGAGATTCACAAGTTGATTAGGATCATTGATTGCAAGCGTCAATTCATCGTCCCACTGAGGGTTGCAGCTATTTTCCACACCACGAGTCTTCACTTTCTGAGACAAATTGATTGAAATCATGAGAAGTCTCTTAAACCCCATCATAATAAGTTACACCATCACAATTATATTAGTTTCCAAATCTTCTAAAGGTTCCATTTTTCGAAGTTGGAAATCCACAGAATATAAAGGGCTAATCAATCTTTACTCAGATGATCAAAACACGATCTCTACGTACAACCCATAAAACAGAGAACATAAGAGATACCTCGGAACCCATGGTTATGATGACGAAAGGGTCGCTACTATGAGAATCACGACTAACAAGATTAATCCCTCTTTTCACTCTGATTCTAAGAAGTCCAACCAGATTCTCCATGTCTCCTCCGACAATTCACTTACCTCTTGTCTTTTGTCTTGTCCTAAGATTATGTAAAAGAGATCGAGTTGCAGAAGAATAATTGAACAGAAATACAGAACGATGTTTAAGACCTCTGACTTTTGTCTATATACGTAAGCATCTTCTGGATAATCTAGTATATTCTTTGGATTTAATTCGTATTAGGTAAATTATTTTCTTTTGGTGTATAGGTATCAACAAGTGGTAAAAATATATGTTTTAGATCAAAGCAGGAATTTTGGAAATAAAATGCATCAACATCTTCATAGTCTCAGGCCAAGTGGCCAACACTTGTATAGTAAGAGTTGTGATTTTTTTTCAAGGCCAACCAGTAATTTTATGACAAAAAATAGACTTATTATAAACACTAATTGATCACCCAATAATTTATGACATAAATACTTCCAGATCTAGACAAAGTAAATTCATTTTTATGTTTGTTAAAAATCACATTACAATAACTACTAATTTGTATAGATAGATCCATCAAAATTTGTTCACTATAGATATCACAAATTGTAACCTTTTTCTTTATTTATGAAATTAAGACACATGAATTTTTTTTGTGTAAAATCGCCAATAATTTTATGACACAAATACATCTAAAAATAAAAAAATATAAATTCACCTCATATTGATTAACAAGAATTAATAAATTTACTTAACCCTTAATATGTATGGATAATCCTTCATAAGCCAATTGACTCTATATATATCATGGATTAAAAGTTGTTGTTCTATATACAAATAATTTTTTTTCACAAAATCAAAAACATAAATCATGGGCAACTTGGAAGAAACAAGGGTTTCTTGCTAAAGTAGACCCTTATTTGAAGTCAATTCCAAAACTAGACCCCTCTTCCTTTTCTTTTCAAAATGCCTTAAAATACCCTTCTCAGCTTCTTTTTTCACAAAAATACCTAGCGCAGACTTCTCCTGTGAAGTCTGGTATCTGGGTTTGTAAAACAATAACCCAAAGATTCTCACGTAATAACAAAAATGCCATCGTCTTCAATAGTTCCCAACCACACTTACCAAACAAAATTGAGCTCTCAATGCTTCAAACAACCGAATTAAGTGATGTTAATGCTTTAAAACTGAGTTAAAAGCTCCATTTTTGTCGATCTCCTCTCTCATTTCAACCAAGATTTACTAAGATATATAAGATATATAATATCTCCTCTCTCTATAATATCGTTTTCAAATATTTACCATCCATATATCTTGCGATTTACTAAGATTCGAGCATTATAAAACGCTTGGGTTGCTTGGGTATTGTTGGCGTGATCATTTTCTTTGCCATTTAAGAAGCTAAACACAAGCTCAAACCGAATCTTGGTAATTTTTGCTTCATTTCTCCGATTTTCAAGGCAGAATTCATGGGTGAAGTCTCATAGTCAACTGGGAGTTAGTTTTTGCAATTGACTTTTTGGGTCTCAGACTTCACGATTGAACCACGATGAAGTCTGAAGTTCTCCTTTGAAAACAAAAAACGGTGTTTAGACTTCACCGTCGAAGTTGGTTACAAGGGGTCTAGTTTTGCAATTGACGCGGAAACGAAGACTTTTTATCGAGGACTTCATCTGAGAAGTCTGCGTGAAAAAGGGGTTAGTTTTGGCTTTGACCAAAATTCCGAAACATTGACTATTGGTAGACTTCGTATGAAGTCTAACAACCATCGGTAATTCTGGAATTTAAAAAAAATTTTTTTGGTCAATTGCAAAAGTACCCTTTTTCTAAATAGACTTCTCAGACGAAGTTCATGTAAAAGTCAAACTCTGGTCAATTGGCAAAACTATACCCTACTTTATGGGTAGACTTCGCGCGAGAAGTCTCTGAAGGCAAAAAGACTTCATCGAGGAAGTCTAATTACGTAATAGACTTCCTATATGAAGTCTATTCCAAAAAAGACTTCTAGATGAAGTTTACTAAAAAAGTCAAACTGTGGTCAATTGCAAAACTAGACCCCAAACTGGTATAGACTTCTCTGACGAAGTCTCCTTGTATAGCAGACTTCGCATGTGAAGTCTGCTCAAAGTCAAAATCTGGTCAATTGCAAAATTAGACCGTGCTTCAGACTTCACGGGCGAAGTCTGCTTCAGATGCAAAGCAGACTTCATCGGAGAAGTCTACTAAGAGACATCGCCTGTGAAGTCTCTAATGATATTTTAGTAAAAATGCAATTTTAGCCTATTTGTAATTAGTTTTTTTTTCTTGTCCTAACATGTGTGTTACGTATGGCTTTTGATGTTTTAGAAATTTTAACTATTTTAATCGCATAATTATTTTTTTATATTTTTCTGAACTTATTAGGTGTTTAGGTTAATAAATTTAGACTTCACGGGCGAAGTCTGCTTCCATACAGCAGAGCAGACTTCATCAAAGAAGTCTACTGAGAGACTTCGCATGTGAAGTTCTAATGATAATTTCATTAAAAATGCAATTTTAGCCTATTTGTAATTAGTTTTTTTTTTTCTTGTCCTAACATGTTTGTTACGTATGGCTTTTGATGTTTTAGAAATTTGAACTATTTTAATCGCATATTTATTTTTATATATTTTTTTCTGAACTTATTGGGTGTTTAGGTTATAAATCAAGATTTCATAATAATTAACATAATAGAGAAGAAATTAAAGATAATTAACTAATAAAAATCAAAGGTTCCGATAGTTTTTTTTTTTTCTGTCCTAACATGTTTGTTACGTATGGCTTTTGATGTTTTTAGAAATTTGAACTATTTTAATCGCATATTTTATTTTTATATATTTTTTCTGAACTTATTGGGTTGTTTAGGTTATAAATCAAGATTTCAATAATAATTAACATAATAAGAGAAATTAAAGATAATTAACTAATAAGAAATCAAAGGTTCCGATAGATAATTAACATAATAGAGAAATTAAATATAATTAACATACAGAGGAAGTCTGTGCTGGAAGTCTACTCGAGAAGTCTCTACTGGGTGTTCTGTATGAATACGAAGTCTCTTGTTATATACTACTCGTTGAAGTCTACTTTTAGAAGTCTCTAGGTGTTCTCGCTGTTCTGTATGAACAGTTCTTTTTGTATTTTTGTGGTTTTCGAACTTTGTATTTGATTTACAAATCAAGGTTCCCAATAATAATTAACATAATAAGAGAAATTAAAGATAATCAACATAATAAGAATTCAAAGTTCGATAGATAATTAACATAATAAGGAGAAATTAAATATAATTAACATAAAAACTTAAGAAATAAAGTTCAAATCCATTTCAAAAGAAATTAAAAATAAATATTGTGTTTTGTTGTCTAATATGAAGAAGAAGAGCCCGATGAAGATGAAAAAGAAGAATCAGATGAAACTCACAATTCTAACCCAGACCCTGACATGTCAATGCAAAATTTTGTCGACCTGGTGAAGTACTCCTTCACCAGGTCGACAAAATTTTGCATTGGCATCTAGGGTCTGGATTAGTAAGTGTGAGTTTCATTGATTCTTCTTCTTCATCTTCATCGGATCTTCATCTTCAATCTTCATCTTCATCTTCATCTTCATCTTCATCTTCATCTTCATCTTCATCGTCATCGTCATCTAGAAGCAATGCTCTCTTCACCCGACCGCGCTGCTACACATCTGATATGCGAAGACGGAAACAAAATAGCTTTGAAGATATGAAATAGACGGTTGCGATTCCCAGATCTGCGAATCAAATAAAAGATGAGATTAGAGTTTTCCAGCGAGAGAGGAGAAGAATATCGATAACTTACGGCGAAAGAGGAGAAAGAGTGTCGGTGTTTAGAGATTTCCGGCGACGTTTGGTGATTCGAAGTCGAAGAAGAAAAGAGCGATGGAAATTTTTTAATTTTTTTACCCAGATTAACTATTGCAATTTCAGTTTTATCTTGTTTAGTAAATGTAAATTTTTCCCCCAAAATTTTTTGCGAAACATTTCAAATTTGGATTCATTTGGAATTTCATCAGACTTCTACAAAGAAGTCTACGATAACAAAATCTTACAGACTTCACATGCGAAGTCTGCTGTGAGACTTCACACCGAAACTCGAGAAGTCTGTAAGCCCTAAACTCTAAATTTCGAACGTTTAATTCACTCTTTGTTATAAATACTAACATTTGACATCAAAATAGTATAATATGTTCAAAATCTAACAACTATACGAAGGATCGCCATTTTATATCAAAAACATATCAATCTAAGTCTAACCCTAAAGATATATGCATGGATTCTTATCCATTGGTAACCTCTAACCTCTATGCCTCACATGGTTTACATCAAATGGCTTAGTTTTATGAATTTTTTTATTTAAACCTATTCGATTTGATTTAAAATAATTTATCTTTCAAAAATTTTGATCAAAATATTTTTTTTTTCATTTTTTAATTAAAATTTCACATTTAATTACGGTTCAGACTTCATGGTCGAAGTCTGCGACTGTTTATGGTATTTTAGAACATAATCAACCTTACATGCTTAAAATTTATGAAAGTTTAGAAATTTTAATTTATAAAGTTCATATTTTAGATAATCTTATTTTCTTTAGAAGAAATTTCATTGAAAATATTTTTTATTATTTTCCTAATTTAAATCTAAGGTTTAATTACGGTTCAGACTTCATGGATGTCATGAACGAAGTCTATTGTGAGACTTCGTTCAAGAAGTCTACTGTGAGACTTCGTTCAAGAAGTCTACTGTGAGACTTCGTTTAAGAAGTCTACGAAGTCTACTGTGAGACTTCGTTCAAGAAGTCTACTTCGCGCGGAGGTTAGAACTATAATTGCGGTTTCTGGTTTTTTGTTTGCAAATAAGGGGGTTAATGTAATTTCCATATCCTAAAAGTCTAGTTTTGCATTTGTTTCAATTTGGGGTCTAGTTTTGCATTCAAACTCAATTTTGAGTTTATTTTTAGCAATTCGCCTAAGAAACAAATAGGTTGTTGCTCTTGAATACCTATATCATCATCATGTATATTTAACTATTTATAAGCATCATGAAGGTGAGAGCTGAGAAAGAAATTAGATAAAATATAAGTTATCCGAAATCGTACATATACTATGGGTCTAATGGTAACATGAGTTTGAAAAATTGTTGAATAATAGATGAGAAATTGGATATAATATATACATGTAAAGTTATAAAGAAAGTAAACTTTGCGACATAAATACATCTAAAGATCTAGACAAAGTAAAATTATTCCAAATATATATATTAATAAAACAAGTTTTTTGTTCAAAATTATGTTATACTTTAATCCAAATCTGGATATATTTTTTTATTAATTATCAATATTTTCATTTTATTTTATATTAAACTAGTGACTTAATTTTCAAAAACAAACTTCAATATTAGGTAGCAAAAGAGTAAATAAAAAATAAGCAATATCATGAAAAGTATATACAAAAAAAACTAACTAACTATTTTACAGAATTTCAGTGGGTTATTTTAACTATTTCAAAAATATAGTGGATTATTGTAGTAATCACCCTACAATAAACACTAATTTGTATAGATTTATGGTTACAAAAATAAATTAAGAATATTTTTTTTTGAAAAATCATGATTCAATAATCGCAAGATTTTTTATCTTAACACAAATTATTCCAAATGCTGGATTAAGAAACAAAAGTAAATTCACTTTGTGTTAATTACCAAAAAAAAATACATTTGCTTTATATGTGTAGATAATTATTCGCCAGATAAATTAAGAAATGCTACTCTATATCTTCATCCAAAGTCTATATTTAGAGTAAAATCATCTCCATTGGTATATATATATATTTTCTCTAAAAATAGATAAATAAATATTCATTTCACTATTTTTAGAGTATATCATTTTTATTTACAAAGTAATCCCTCAATTTTCATATGTCCTGATTTTATACCTTAACAAAATTATGTAATTAAAATGTACACTTATGTAAATTTATATTAAAAATAGTTATTGAATTTACTAAACTTTAAATAAAAATGTATTAGTCATTCTATTTATCAGGTGGAATGAAATTTTATTATTATAGTTTAATTTTTATAATATCATAATTTATTGGATTATTTGTTTCAGAATTAATTAAGTGGGTAAAATTGGTAAATTTTAAAAGAAAAAATTATCTTTGCAATTAATAATAAAGAAAAAATATATTGTGCTTAAAGTATTTATTATAAAATAAGAAATAGAGGTAATCATTAGAGTAAACTTTTAATCTACTTTTAGATATCTCTAAATTTAGATTGAAAAATAGTGGCAACCATTGGAGATGGTCTAACTATATATATCATGGATTGAACCTTTTTGTTATATATATGCAAATACAAATATTTTTAAAAAATCCAAAACATCAATAATGAGCAAATTGAAAGAAACAAGATTTATATTACTTGTGGCGATACTCGTGTTATCATGTGTGTTTATGAACAACATGAATGTGGAAGCCCAAAAAAGAATTGGATATCCAGCAATGAAACCTGATGAAAATTTTTGTAGTCATGCATCATGTAAACCAAAACAAGAGACGAATCCATACGCTCCAGGATGTGAGAAAAGTACAAGATGTAAACGCGATCCCAAAAGAAAAGCAGCTCTTCCAAACAATATATGAAAAATTATAGATATAATTAAGATTTTTTATTTCTTACATTTTGGTCTCCATATATCTACTATTATGATCAAGAAATGCATAACCGAGAAACATAGTCTTTGTCGTTAATAATACTTGTATAAATTAAATGATAAATTGATATTTTTTTACTTAGATGTGGTATCCGAACCAGCATCCATTAACAAGTGGACTCACAATATTCAAATTAGCATATATTTTTTCTACTTCCTATTGTTTTTTTTTTTTTGTTAAAACAATTATTTAGGTTGTTATCGGTATGAAAAGATAATTACCGTATAAAAATTCAATTTGAATAAAAATTTAAAAATATGTGTATATATATATATATAAAATTTTGTATGTATGAGTTAGAATAAATAAAGGATTTTCTATATTTCTTTTGCTTTTAAATTAACATATATGGGATAAATATAGACAAATAGATTTTTTTTCAGATTGACAAAGCAATAATTTCATGGCATAATCCATTAACCAACATGTGTGTATGCCTCGACCAACATATAAAGAACAACAATATAGGATATGTTGTTGAAGGATTGTAGCAAATTAATTTGAAAAGCAATTGTATCATTTTAAAGTTTTTATTATTTTCTAATTTCATTTTATGCAATTGATGCGCACTAATTTTTTATTTGAAAGTAATATATCTTATTATATAAAGTACAGTTTTTAAAAGTTAGTAATTCATAAGATCGTGACACATGTATTATTAATCGATTCAAATTTTGACATGTGTCAAAAATGAAAAAAAAAATTTAAAAAATTATAAGGAAACTATACAAAAAGAATATTTAACTACCACTATTCGGAAAATGAACTCCTTACAGAAAATAGAAATTTTATTAAAAAATTATACAAATTACTAATTCTAAAAAATAATTAATTTTATAAAAAAGAAATTGTACACTACCATTATTCAGCAGAATGAACATTCTAAAGATATTATACAAATTATAATTCAAAATTTTTTTTTACCAGGTACTTCATATTTCCCTTATAGAATATAAGAAAATTTCTAATTGTAAAAGAAAAATAAATGTAAATATTATGAGGTTCTCAACAAAACAAAACATTTATCTTCAAAAATATCATCCTACCTATTGGTAAAAAATATATTTCTTTTAAATTTTTAAAAAGTTATTTTTATTTATTATTATGAGGTTGTTGTAACTTTGTTTTTTAATTAATATATTTATATGATTAGTAAGACTCCTCAAAATTATATATTTGTAGATATCCTAAAATATTAGTTATTTTGACTATTTTTTTTCTTTAAATACTAGTAATTATATGTTGTAAATTGTGATTGTGTTCATAATTTTAATTTAAAAACTCTTATAAAATATAAGTAATTTCATGATTTACAAAATGTTTATTATGATATATCGTGTAATAAAGTATATAACAACACTTTTATTCCAAAAGTTTCCTTTTATATACATAGTAGATATATTTTTACGGATGATTTTATTTTATTTTTAAATATTCTTATTTTAGAGTTTTCAAATGTTTTAAAATATTATATTTTAATCCGCGTATACGTGGGATATAATCAGGTAATATATACATCTAAAGTTCTAAAGAAAGTAAACTTTGTGACATAAATACACCTCTAGACAAAAGAATATTCATTACATATCTTATATATTAAAAGAAAAATACAGAATGCTCACGTTCATCCTGAGAATGGTTGATTAACAACCAATCCTTAACAAGTCTACATATCTAAACTTTTTGTCATTTAGATTTTAAAAATATTTTTATCAATAAAATTTATTACTATAAGTAAATATATTTTTAAAAATAGAATTTATTAAGAGAAAATAAAAAATAATAATAAATTCAACAAAAATATTTTTTATGAAAAATTTAAATCAATAATAAAAAACTGAAAATTATAAAACAATATTTTGATAGTTTTGATTAAAAGTTTTGCCATTTAATTGTAAGAAAAAAAATATATTAAAATATTTAAATATTTAGATTAAGAGAAGATATACTATTTAAAATATTTTTAACAAAATTGAAAAGGTTAAATTACTCTAAACAATTAAAACTCGAAAAATTTTAAACTACCAATAAAAATTAGAAAATATCAAAAATCTGGTTAAGTAGTTTTCTTATAATTTTGTGGAGATAAAGTTTGCTTATTTTTGTTACTTTAAAATTACTAAAAGGTATATGATATGAAGGTTATAAGTATTTTAATTCTTAAAAATGTTTTATTAAATGTATATTTTCTATACAAAGAAATGTTACCATATATATGAAATATTTTTCTTTAAATATTTTGAATTAATCCAAATCCAAATTAAGTTAATATTCAGGTCTATATAAACTTTATTAAACAATAAAAAATTTCGGAAACAAGAATAATATATTCCGCTACTATTTTTTCTCCACTCTGTCCTTAACTGATCCATCTATTTAAATATTTTTCTATTTTGTTTTAAAAAAAAATATTAAAGTTAAATTATTATGAATTTTTTTTTGTAAAACTTAGAATATATTAAGAGAACACTCTTTAAAATTTTTAAATTTTTTAAAAATCACAAAATTAAGTTTGTCTTTAAAAATGATAATTATTTTAAAAAAATTTGAATTACTCTTTTAAATTCTTTTAATAGATCGAGTAAAGTTTAAATTAATATGAAAAAATATTTTTTGAAGATTTTGAATATATTAAGAGAAAAATAATTAATATAAAAATGCATAAAATAAATAAATATAATTTTTCTCGAAAAAAGTAAATTACTCTATCACATAATAATGTTTTCTTAAATATCTATTTTCTATACAAAAAAGGGTTGACAGCCTAAAACCACCTATATTCATAGAACCCTAACTATTTCCCCCAAATTATTTTGCTCTTCATGTAACCCCCCAAACTTATAAGTTTAAACTGCAAAACCCCTATTCTATTTTTTTCTATCTAATTCCACCTCTTTAATAAAATAAAAAATCACGTTAACTTACGCCTAAATTGCGTTAAAAAAACAACGGTTGCCCACGAATCCGATTCTAGATCCATTTGACCAGATAACATCCAAATTCGACCCGATTTGGGTTTATGGATTTCTGAAAAACGAATTCCATTTCTGAAATTAGAAGGAGAGTGCATCGTCAACAATGAGAGAGGATGTGAGAGCATGTCGTCGCAAATCCAGGTTGGCTATGAGATTACTGTTTCGTTTGTTTCATGTTTTTTTGCCAAAATAATTTTGTTTCGTTCAATTTTGTGTTGTAACGTGTCACATTCTCTGACACATTGGTCCAATCTTCTAGTACAGGTTTTATAGCATTGCCAAGTCTTTTGAAACTTATGGTCATGGTGGTTCTGCAAATTCAACATTTCAATGGGTTCGTTGGTTCTGCTTCTGCATCACGAGCTCGGACAAACCGAGGGAGAGCTTCGATGACAGTGTGCGTTCAAACACAAGTGGATGCTCCTTCTAGAACCCATGTCAAGTTTTCTCTTGATTATGACATTTCAATTTACATGAATTTCTTATAGCATAAGTTTCATTGTGATCAAAAAGTTGCTTGCTTGATGAACGATTCCTTTTTTCTATCTAGTTCTTGTAGTATTTGAATCTTGAGAGCCTTAACGCATTTGTCTAAGCTTTTTTAATATCTCCATGGGATGTTTTTAGCTGAGTATGAGTTTAATCATTTCGATATGCATAGGATAATGGAGAATATTTCAGTTGGTGGAGAAGCTGGAGGTGCTAGTGGTGCTTACTCTTACAATGCCTTAAAGAGACTTTGACAATATTTGGTCCAACATATGTGCACAACCGACATGTCTAACAAAAATATAGTTACCATTCATATTGTAATGAAATATTCTCTTGGTGATGAAAGTTAGTCTTTGCAAGACGGCAAGAAACTCAGCCTTGATTCTCTACTAAAATCCATAATCCTTAAGGTTTATTGAAAATGCAGAACATATGTGGATTCGAGAATCTTTGTGATATATGGGTTGAAGATATTCTTAACATTGGCGTTCTGTCTCCTCTTATTCTCTAATACATTGGAAATGAAAAATCCCCTTGTGTTCTGCTACCTTCTAAAAGTGATGATTTAGTTTTCCATTTTGTAAATATAACCAGCCCAGCTAAACTTGTGGAAACTGTGAAGCGACGTTTCACTTCTCTTGGTGGAGTCATTTTAGAATACTGCAGTCTCAAGTCATTTTAGAAGACTGTTAGTTATAGGAGCAATGGCATGGCTTTACAAGAAGCTTTGAAAATTTGTAATAGGTTTCTTTTTATTTTCACATTGTATTATGTTTTTAAACTGAAAACGTGTAATAGATTCAAAACTTAATCAAGTTGATAGCTGAATCTGAAATTGCAGGTTTGTAAACTGAAAATTGCACGTTTTTAAACTGAAAATTGCAGGTTCTAATATTGAAAATTGCAGATTCAAACAAGAACATGTTCTCCTTGTCAGGTTGACATTGTAAGAATTCCCAAACAGAGTAACCTCATACAAACCACGGGTCAAAGTGATTGTTGAACATTTTTCAGCAGTTTTCTTCTCCGATACAAGCATCTTCGCAACATATTATGTGTACCTCCCCTGCCATCTACTAGATTTCTTCATTCTCTTTGTAACTCTTACCATTGCTTGTCTTCGAATCGTCTCCAACATTTGTACCAGTGCTTTGGATCGTGCTTTGGTAATAGTAGAATTGAAAGATTTTGTAGCATTGTTATCAACATCCTCACAAAAACTTCCTAATTTATAAAAAGCCCTACACCACGACTTTGGTTCCTCCTTCATGACATCATCATGCAAAGCCAAATTATAGTCTTTCAACGTCTTGATATTCTCTTCATATTCAGTTGGGCTATAACTCCAAGCTAAGTGCCAAATCATTGTTTTATCAAATCTTTGTTTGCGTGCCTCTTTTTCAAGTTCTCGATGATATGCTTCACACACATCCTATGTTCAACATTTGGCAATTCTCCTTTTACTGCACTTTTAAGTCCTTGAAAATAGTAAATATAGGTAGTGATTTAAGCAAATATAAGTAGTTAAATAAGTATAAAAAACAACAATGGTAATCAAATGCTCACTTTTGATCTATCAGAGATAATGACATAACTGTCACCATTTTCAAGACCAAGGTCAACCTTGATTTGCTTGATGAACCATAACCAATTGTCTGCATTTTCGGCTTGTACCACGGCCTAAGCAATCGGATATATCTGGTTATTTGGATCATGACCAACCGCAGTAAGTAATATACCCTTCACAACAACCTTTAAAAATGTGCCATCAAGCCCAATAATTTTTCGACAAGTCCCTCTCCAACTCTTTCGGAGGTTCTCAAAACACACATAAAACCTATTAAAAACATCTAGACCAGCTGCATTAGGAACTGTTTCAACGATGGCGGTTGATCTCGGGTTTGAGGTTAGTATCTCTTGGACATAACCGCGAAGATGAGCAAATTGTTCTTCATACTCTTTATCAAGCCATTTTAGAGCTAAAAGTCTTCTTCTCTGGCATTGATTCCTCGTACTCACTATTTTCCATTTATCCTTTATAAGAGCTTGGATTTCTTCAAGCATCAAATCAGTTTTTTGCCTCAATCTATCCAAGAATAGTCTTGCAATGACTGGGCTCTTTAGAATTTTGCATTTTCCATTAGGAGTACAACTGTGATATCCATATCTAGTCTTCACCAACCACTTTTGGCTTGTCTGCTCATACGAGCAATAAACACGCCATTTACATCTTTCACCCATAGCACACTTATAAGAAAGCTTTGTCTTATCCCATCTTTCTTATACAATGTTTCTTGCTTTGCTCAAAGCATACTCTAAGACTGCCTCTTTGAACTCAAAACCCGTATAGAAAGCAGTTCCGACATCTAATTTATCATCTCTTCTCTTTCTCATTCTTCTTTCCATTAAAACCAGATCATCTTCCTCTTCATTTGAACTATCGGGAATGGTATTATGGCTAATCGGTATCTCATCAACAAAGTTAGCTAATGATTCCTCAATCTCATACTCAAATCGGTCTATTCTCTCCTTTTCATCTTCAAGTGGTAAATTTTTCATATTCTTCCTTTTCGCATTCTTGATTCCTTCATCGTCGTTGTCTATTTCACTATCACGATCCATATCATCTACGATCTCTGTTCCGTAGTCATCATCATTACCTTCATCACGATCTATATCATCACGATCCATTGATGTCGATTATCTTCAATCAGATCCAAAAATAATCAATTTCTACTCCTAATCCCTAGTCAAATTCAAAACCTAGATATTTTTCCTACACCAAAATCGATTCTCCTCACAACTCATATATCCAATATCGTAATACTAATAGAATTAAGGAAAAACACTAACATGTGAGGATACGTGTGTGAGGAGGCTGGTTGCGTGAAAGAGAGAAAACGACAACAAAATCGTAAGTCATGACCTAATACGTTTTCTTCTTAAGCAAAGTGTGCCAATTTAGGAAAAACCTAGAACTTTAAC
Organism: Crucihimalaya himalaica; assembly: GCA_004349715.1. NCBI lineage: Eukaryota > Viridiplantae > Streptophyta > Magnoliopsida > Brassicales > Brassicaceae > Crucihimalaya > Crucihimalaya himalaica. Next base: position 3,596,694 of record SMJT01000005.1, read on the forward strand.
CATGTGTGATGCTTTGTAAAAATTGTGTGCTGTTTTTAAGAAAAGAAAGAAAGCAAAACGACAAAAGACATTTAACTTAAGCAATACATCACAACATTAAACTTTGATTTCACTTGAGTCGAATGTTATCGGGTGAATGGGTCTAAAATCAAGTTTGTGGGCAATCGTTGTTTATTAAACGCGATTTAAGCGTAAGTAAACGTGATTTAATTTTTTTGATTTAAATAGAATAGAGGGTTTAGAGTTAAAAATTATAAGTTTGGAGGGTTTAGAGAAGAGATAAATAGTTTAGGGGGACATAATTAGAGCTCTATAAATATAGGTAGGTTTTAGCAGTCAACCCTACAAAAAATGATACAATATATATATGAAAGATTATTTGATAGTTTTGAATTAATTCTAATCTAAAATTAAGATATTATTCAACTTTATATAAACTTTATTAAACAATACAAGTTGTAAGAATATATTTTTCTTACTAAACTCTTCAATTATATTGCCTAAACTACGTTTCAATGTTATAAAAAAACGACTCATCAAAATATACATGTTGTTGGTATATTGAAACTGAATTCTTTTGTTCACCAGTGGACCATGTGAGTCAAAATTCTCAGGACATTTAAGATATCAAATATGTTTGAAAAGTTTATACACTTCATCGTTGCAAATGAAAATGATTATTCCTACTTATATTTCTTTATGTAAGATAAAATTTGAGGTTTAGATTTTAATTATTAAAATTATGCAAGAGTTACTTTGAAAGAGTTATTGAAGACACTTGGATAAGTTTAGAGGACTTTATTGTGGTTCATTACCACTCTGTTATTAATAAATTTATTTAACTTAAAAAACTGACATTTAGGTTTCAAAAAAATCTAAAAAATATTTGTATAAGAGTTAAATTATTCTAAAAAAATTCACGAAATTTTGTTAATATCCTAAAATTTCATTTTTTTGGTTCATATAAAGTTTATAATATCATAGATATATTACTTTTTAAAATATTTTGAATTTATTGTAAGATAATTATATAAGGATTAGAAAATTTTAAAAAATTAAAATTTTATATTTTACCAAAAACAAAATACTGAAAAAATATAATATTGTGATATAATATTTTTTTTAAATCGTCTAATGCCTTATCAAGACTTATATATGTATATAATAAATATATATATATATATAATTTGATATAATGAACAAATTAAGATATAGTGAAAAATTTGTGAATTAGTAACTATTGTGTAAAAATAATTGTAGTAATGTATAGTTGTTGTTAACTTCCATTTCTAATAGACTTCAAAATGTCAAGATAATAACATATTAAAATATTCAATAAAGATTATACCATATATAAAGGATCTTGAACATCATTTGTTATATTAAAACTAAACATAACACGCTAAAAATTGAATCAATAAACAATTTTGAAGATTTATTAATATTTTACCAATTATTGATGCAGAGTCGGCAATATTATAAATTTGAAAACATGAGATATCACATTTACTACCATCAGAAATAAAAATAGAAACAATTGGAAAAAAGATCTTTTTAGATCAATTTGTCCATATATGACCTATTTTGCTAAGTTTGATCAACTAGGTTTTATATTTATTAAAACTCAATTATGCCCTTAACTCAAAATTCAATTTTCAATCAAAACAAAAAAACTCAAAATAAAACTCACAAAAATAAAAGAAAACTCGACGCCGCTTATGTCTCTCCTTCTTCGTTGATTCCGTCGGCGCTCCTCTTCCTTCTCCTTCTTCGGCAAATCTTCTCCTCTTTCTTCTCCTTCTTTGGCAAATCTTCTCCTCTTCCTTCTCCTTCTTCGGCAAATCTTCTCTTCTTCCTTCTTCTTCTTCGATTTTGTTCTCGTCTACTCTTCTCAGCTTTAATAGACAGCAAGTCTATTCTCGTCTTCTCGCCAGCAAGTCTTCTCTTTTTAATCTCGTTTTAACTGCATACTTTTTATTCTCAGGTCAGTTTCTAAGTTTATTTGATCTAAGTTGCAAGCTGATTCTTACTTCTATTGTGAAATTTTATCAAACATCATTATTTTTACTTGTTTGGAGCTTTATACATATGAATCGAATCTTAAATTCTTTCAGGTGAGCCCAAACACTGGAAGAATTCATTTATATTCTTGCATTCGTGGGAAAGATCCACGACCAAGGCCTCATTTCCCGAACTTCCGACCAGAGGACATTGAAGCAAGCATATGGGCTTTTCGTGGAGGATTTTGTGGTGAATCTAGTTCATAGGATTTTGATAGCACTTTGATAGCATTCTTCCCGATTATATTGTGGAGGATTTTGATAGAAATTGCTAAATTTCTAAACAACAAATCAGGTAAACTCCTTTGCTTCTTTGTGTATTATGCATGATGTGTTGAATAATCTGAACTATATGTTTCAAATTAAAAGTGGTGGAGACATGTGTGATTCTTCATTCTGATCTAGTTGTTCAAACAATTGAAAATTGGATTTCCTTGTTTTAGGATTCTTTATCCTTACTTTGAATCCTTTCGAGGTAAAAAAAAAAGGTACGGTACATATAAGAGGTTGGACTTTCTCAACGTGGTGTAGCTTCGCTATCGCTCTTATGTAGTCTATCTTTGTCTCTTTTTTCTTTCTCTTCCTGCTCTTCTCCCATGCCTGCTAGGAACCGCTAATAGTCATAGAGATGAGCTAGTTAGCGTTGGAGTTTTCTTGCTTCTTCGCCTCTGGATAGTAGTTTGAATGAATCTTTGATACTGGGTTTTCTTGCTTCTTCACCTCTGGACTGCTTTCAAATGGGCAGTTAACTAACAATCGATTCCCCATAAACATTTGACTACTTGTTTGAGGATGTTTGATGGTTAATTATGCTATATCTAATTCAGGTGCTGGGTAATTTGTATGTTTGTTTGTTTGTTTGGTTTGCCTTCTGCGTGATTATTCAACCTCTCTTTGGGATCTATCAGATTGTCTTGAAGTTGTTTGGTAATTTGTTTGGTGCTGGGTAATTTTTTTGAATGAGTTTTCTTGCTTCCTCGCCTCTGGACTGCTTTCAATTGGAAAGCTAACTAACTATCGATTCCCCATAAACATTTGACTACCTGTTTGAGGATGTTTGATGGTTAATTATGCTATATCTAATTCAGGTGCTGGGTAATTTGTATGTTTGTTTGTTTGTTTGGTTTGCCTTCTTCGTGATTATGCTATATCTAACATGTTTTTTGTTGTACTTCTCCGCTGTTAAGGAAAAATCATGTAGTTAAACCATTTTTAACACCTTGCTGAAAATTTATAATTCGAATGCTACCACATATTAACTTGTGATTTACAGCTGTGGCATATACAGTATACAGATTTTATTTGGGAATTCGAATGTTGATATATGCATTAATGATCTATTAGCTCAAGACTGTGTTATTTTCCCTCTTTTAAACTTTGTGTTCATGCTTGATCTATTGATTGAGGATAGATCATACTAACATACTTTGTTGTTTAAATGTTTTGTGTAGGCATGGAAAAGGTGTATCCAAAACGCCTTTTCAAATATGGAAGTGAGCTAGAAGTGGACAAGATAAACAATACATGCCGAATGTCTATATTGGACAAAATCAAGGAAGCATTGCCAAGCGAATACGAGAAAGTAAAGAGTGATTCTGTCTTTGCACATGTATTTGCAATACATGAAAATGGTCTTGGTTTTTCGGCTCGGTTGATACATAGCATGATGTGTAAGCAGTTGGTAACAAAGAAAAAACATGAGCTTTGGTTTGTTTGGGGAAATAAGCCACTCAGATTTTCTCTACAGGAGTTCTACGCGGTTACTGGGTTCAAGATCCAAGATGATGTTAGTTGTGATTTAGAGAAATGGGAAGATGATAATGGGTTTTGGAGTAAGTTGCTGAAGAGAAAGGAAAAAATTTGCATAAAGAGATTGATGAAGGTGCACCTAGCTGAAGCTGCTACTTGGGAAGAGGTGGATAGAATACGGTTGATTTATATTTGTGTGATAGCTGGTTTAATAAAGGCCAAAGATGAGAAGAAATATATCCCGCTCAAATACATCAAGTTGGTGATGGATCTTGAAAAGGTTCGGAATTACCCTTGGGGTCTTAAAGCTTTTAAGAGTCTAGTTAAGTCTATCGTAAAGAAAAGAAAAGATTTGACTAAATTCATAGTCTATGGTTTGGATGGTTTTTTATATGCGTTTCAAATTTGGGCTATGGAAGCAATTCCGGTCATTGGAGAATTGTTGGGAAAGAAGATTACTACAGAATTTACAGCTGCTCCTCGATGCTCTAATTGGAAAGGCGTTGGACGAGTATCATATGACGAGATCATCCAACTAGAAAAGACGTTTAAAAGGATGGTTAGTTGAACATTCTCTTTCTTAGAAAAATAAAATGACTAAAGAATCTGTTTGATGGTTAATTTTGCTATATCTTATTCACGTGCATTGGTAATTTGTTTAGTTTGTTTTTTTGGTTTGCTTTCTCCAAGCTTTCTCCTTGTTAATGTTGCTTGTTTTGAGTGAACCTCAGTTTTACTAATGGTAGAAGTATCTCTCTTTTGACCAAGTTTTGTTGCTTGTTATGAGTGAGCCTCAGTTTTACTAATGGTAGAAGTATCTCTCTTTTGACCAAGTTTTGTTGCTTGTTATGATGTGTTAAATTCATATATGTATACCTTGGTTTGTTGCTTGTTATGATGTGTTAAATTCACGGAGAGCCTTTTCAAGCTCTTCCACACATTACTTTTCCAGACCCAAATTTTCATCTGCTTCATATTAACTTATCGTGATCGTATTATAGATTGATTAATGATCTTCTGCTTAACATTAACTTATTGTGATCTTTTTTTTTTAATGTAGGATGTTGTTTATCCATACATTTCTCTCACTGGAAATTTTGATGTATTTGAGTCTTTGGAATTTCGATGGCCTGATGAAAACAGAGATGACTAAGTGGATAATTTGAATGCTCTAATCAGATCTGGGAGTGATTTTGGAGACCATCTTTGGGATAGTGTAGTAGATGATATTGTGGATGTTGCAAATGAAAAGGATGATAGTGGAGGTGACAGTGAGGTTCCTGAAGATGGCCACAAGTGGGATAGTCATCTTCTAGCTAATGCCACCGGTGAGTTGTCTTCTCATGGAAAGACGGAGAAAAAGTGGGCTACGGACTGTGACAGAATTTATGCTCCGTGTTTTGTCAATGGTAATCATTGGATTTTGGTTTGCGTTAAGTTCAACTAAACCGGAACCAAATTATTGGTTCAATGAATACAACTTCGAACAAAAGAAGAATCCTTACGATACGATCGATCTGCAAATAAATTTGACTACAGAAGAAGAAGTCTACTTGAATCGAATTCAAACGTTGATCCGAGAGATCATCGGCTCAAAATGCATCATTGGGTTCAAGCTTTTTCTTCTTCCGATTTCAGCAAAACTCCTCCACAGCCGCGAAGGTAAAATTCTCTGTTCTATATACTACGGCGCTCGATTTGAAATCAACTGATTTTGTTGGTGTTTGTATCAGTGGACATACAACTGTCAATGTCGGAAAATCCATGGTGGTGGTGTTTGGTGGTCTCGTCGATAAGAAATTTCTCAATGACATAATTGTTTATGATATTGGTATTATCATCACGCTTTGATTATTTAGTTCGATATTGGTATATTGTCAAGGAAGATGTTTTTTATGAGTTACTGTTTTTAGTCAGGCGAACTCTTGAAAACTCAAACATCAAAACACAGCAAATATTATGAAACAATTAACGAAATTCAAACATGATCTTTGTCATGATGTAAATTACAAACGTGAACTCAAATAGAAGAAAAAAAAACCATAAAGCTTGATAACGCAAGTCGAGCTTCTGATCCCCTGTATGATTGTCATCGATTAAGAACGCATTGACCATCTTCAACAAAAAACAAAAACAAAATGAAATTAAGCCTCACTAATTATAAGAAAAACGATAAAATAAATCTTGAGTTGTTGCACAAACCGTGATTATATTGCCGTATCACATGTGGATCTGTTGTGTCCCTCTTTACCACAACGGCTGCACTTGTGCCTTTTACACCCTTGTGATCCTTGTGACGATCTTATCTTGTCCTCAACTGTTTCATGCCTACGTTTTCTTCGTCTTCCAGGAGCTCTTCTTGTTTCAGGTGGTAGGATTTTTACATTTTCAACATGTGTTGGGACGCGCCATTCATCTTCAGGATCACTTATTGGATTAATCGTTTCCTAATATAATGATCTCCATGCGGTAGTTGTATACACCTCATCGGTGTATTGGTATAGATCCTTACCAACATCAAATGCTCCTTTTATAGCGTGTTTGCAAGGAATTTTTCCTATCTCAAACTTTCCACATGAACAAGTTCTTCTTTCCAAGTCAACTACATAGTCTGTTCCGTTACCTTTAACCTGAAAACGGTATTCGGTAATTGGAAAAACTTTATATAGTTTACCTTTCTCTATCCTTTTATCAATCTTTTTTTCCACCGTAATAGTTAAAGGATCACGATGCTTTGCACTTAATGCTCTACGCTCATAAAACCAACGTGTTAACAATTCTCTGATGCTGTCTAACAGAGGAATTATTGGATACTCTCGAGGTGATCTCAAAGCTGCATTTATCGATTCCGCAGGGTTGTTGGTGTTAATGTCGTATCTGTAGCCCGGAAAATGACATCGAGCCCATTTTCTCACATCAGCATCCTCTAGATAACCAGCAATAGACGGACTGATATTGCGAATTTGCGCAAATAATTTTTCAAACTCATCCAATCCTATACGCTTTTGATGCTTTTGCAACCAAACCAGCCACACCCTTTCCCTTGAAATATGTCACCACATTATTAATCAAGTGGTGGATACAAATGCCATGTTTAGCCAATGGATAGATTTTTCCAATTGATTTACCAAGCGACCTATGTCTATCTGATACAAAAACTAAACCTTCGTCATCTGCTATAACAATTTTAAGCTGCATAAAAAACCACTCCTACGAACAATCATTTTCTGTATCAGCAATTCCAAATGCGATTGGATACAAATTAGAGTTACCATCAACAGCTGTAGCAATTAGCAGTACTCTTTTGTATTTGCTTTTCAGAAACGCTCTATCAACTACAATGACCTTCCGAATTGCCTTGTAGAAGCCTCTTATTGATTGACCAAAAGAAATAAAAAGATATTTGAATCTACCATCAGAATCAATTTTGTAATTCGTATGCGTACCAGGATTCGCTTCTTCTAACATGTGCAAGTATTTTGGTATTTTGCCAAAACTCTTCTCCGGGATTCCTCGAACTTCATTAATTGCATACTCACGAGACTCCCAAGCTTAGGAATAAGTTAGCTCGTATCCGTAATCTGTACGAATAATATTAATCATATCATTCGGTTTAGGCCCTTCTTTCACACCGTCATAATTATGCATAATGAAATGCCCAATTGTTCTTGATGAAGGTGTCCTACAAAACTTTTTTTTTTCTTCAAAGGGGCACAAGTATGGTTACCCACATACTTGTTGATTTTGAAATATGTAGACCCCTTTAAACACTCAGCACGAAGACTCCATTTGCAAACCTTATCTATGCAGCGTATACACCATAATCTTGTATCAGACTTCGTAATCTTGTAGTCGCAGTTATACCTCATCGCATAAATTTCAAGAGTTGCATGTAAAGCCTCCTTGCTTTTGAAATATTGCCCCTTAGTTACCATTGAATCTTCCACCTTCGAACCAACCCCATCACTGAATTTAGCGTCATTAGAACTCTTGACGAAATCATCATCCGGCTTATCTTCATTCACCAATATTGCTGCTGAATTTCCAGGCATAGTACCATCTTCGTCACCATCACTTGGGTCACTTGTCTCCTTATTCAAGTCAAAATTGACTCCACTCTTGCAGTCGTCAACTATACCTTTAAACGTCACACATAACCGTATAGTGTTTTTGCTTTTCAAATATGCAACAAAAATTTTCACTTGTCGATCATTCACCATAACAATCGGTGGGAAATCAAAACTAAGATCTGTGGGTAAGTAACTGAATTCCACATCAACTTTATTCTCTTTTATTCCAAAGTCTTCTGAAACTATCATATTCAGTTCTTCAAGAGTTGTGGTGGATTGCAAAGTAAGTAATCTAGCACGTTTTTCTTCATCAACAATAAATCTCCATTCTTTGTTGTCATACAATCTCCATACACCACATATTACGTAGTTTTGCAGCATTTTGATCAAAATTTTTGAATACTTATGAAGAACTCATGGCAAAGGAGGAAGAAGAAGAAAAGAGGGGAAACTTTAAGGGTTTTGATCGATTTTCATCATTTTTAGGAAGAAAAGTCGATTTAAAATTTTTAGAATTCGGATTCTATATTTTTTCAGAACATAATCAAAAAAATAAATACGTAATCTAAACAATATATTCGATTTTCCATAAAATAGATATAGTTTCCTTATTTATAGATTCAGTTATTATTTTTAAGGAAATCTAATTATTTTCAGAATACATATTCTAAAATTCGTAGAATACATATTCTAATGTTTTTAGAACATAGAGTAACCCGTGGAATACGTATTCTAAACTTCTGAATACGTATTCTAAATTTCGTAGAACATAGAGAATTATCAGAATACGAATTCTAAATTGCGTAGAACATGTATTCTGAAATTTCAGAACAAATATGTGTTCTAAAATTTTCAGAACATGTACAAGCCGTAGAATACGTATTCTAAATGTTTTAGAACATACACTTTTTGGAAGATCTAAAAACTTACATATATGCGACCGAATCAAAAAAAATGTTTTCACTAAATCTTCTTCAAACCTGTCTATCTACATGTTTTTGTGGTTTTTTCATCTTAAAAGTGTCAAAATTTTGATATAGGAATAAATTTGTCCAAAATGACAATTTAAAAATAAAGGTGTAGATGGACAAAACTTTTTGGAGAACACCTTTATTTCCAAATGTCCCAAAATATCATCATCTCTTACTATTTTTTTCTCCGCACCATCTCCCTAGTATTTTAACAAAACAATTTTTTTCAAACCAAATATGAATATTTATATTTTATTAATTATCAATATTTTCATTTTATTTCATATATTTAACCAGCCACTTAATTTCCAAAAACAAACTTCAATATTTAGGTAGCAAAAGAGTAAATTAAAAATAAACAATATCATGAAAAGTTTAAAGTGAATCTTTAATAATACATGCAAATATATAAATCATCATAATTTTCTTTAGTCTGGAAATACTTTTGCATCAACAAAAAAAAGTGGCCGAAATGTTAATTTACATTTTATTTGTAGATGGATTTTCATCAAAATTATAATAAATCATCTATTATCGAATCATGGTTGACTAATAAAAAAAGAGTGCATCCCTAATTCATTCACATTACGTTTATTTCGCGTCATGCATGCAACAAGAACGAACTTATCTTCGTTCTTAAAATACGGAAACAAACAAAACAATACACACGTAAATTCAAAATGCCGAAATATCGCAAAGAGAGCCCTAACCACCTAATCTTGATTTAAATACATCTCTACACAGTACACACCTCTTCTCATCAAAATCACAGATTCACAAATTTCCCCATTTCTTCTCCATCTTCCTCCTTAAAGTTTCCACTTTTCGCCACCGGAGAGAAAACCCAAAACTCTCACCTTTTTTCAACATTCTGGTTGGGAAATATCATCTCTCTGTAATCTTTAATCTCCGGTGGCGTTTGTGAATGGTGGAAACTAATACGATCGGTGATAATCTTAGGCTCACCCTTTCAACAAAAAGGGCGAGCATTTCCATCATCGCTCTCTCTTCAGACTCTGTTTTCGCATTCGGTTCTTGCAAAGAAGGGTGGTACTACCGTTGCATCGGCCTCGACCCGTGAATCATCGTAGATCTGTTTTCCATTTCTGGGTTTGATTTTTTTTTTTGAAAAGATGTTGCTTTACAAGAAGAAGAATCAGATCGATAAAGGAAACAGAATCTTGATCAGCGTTACGTTTCTTGGTAGTGCTGGTCCGATCCGGTTTGTAGCTAACGAAGGTGATCTTGTTGCAGCTGTGATTCATAGTGCTTTGAAATGTTATGCTAGAGAAGGTCGTCTTCCAATTCTTGGATCTGATTTCAACGAGTTTGTTTTCTATTGTCCAATGGTTGGACCTGGAGGTGAATTCATTCTCAAGTACCCAAAAAGTTTGATTTTTTTTTAATTTTGGTTTCTATGGTTTGTGATTGATATATATATATAAAGGTTGGTTTTTTAATCTGTTTTGTTGTAGCTTTGAGTCCATGGAAAGCAATTGGATCGTTGGGAGTGAGGAACTTTATGTTGTGTAAGAAACCAGAGGAGAAGAAGGTGGAGGAAGACAATGGAAGATCGAATTTTCCCATTAATGGAGCTGGTGGAAGAAGAAGCTTTAAGGCTTGGATTAACAAGTCTTTTAGTCTTAAAGTCACAACTCATTAGCTCTTTTGAATTTGCTCTCGGATTGGTTTGTGTTTTTTGTTCTTTGATTTTCTCATGTTTGAACTTTTTCATTTGTTTTTTTGTTTCTTAAATTATGATGTTTCAGGAAATAAAAAAAAAGTTTCAAGTTCTTTGGTTTGTTTTCTCAACGTGTCTTCCTTTTTTTCTGCAAAAAATTAGTTTAGATTTTTAGATTAGAAGAAATGTGAAAATTGCATTACGTTTTTTTAGTATATACGACTATGCAAGTGGTTCAGAGAGACAGAATAAAAAATAAAAAATAATAGAATTTGAACAAGAAAATCACAACTTTGACGTAGGCGCAATTTGTGGAATCGTTGTTGCGGAACTTTGTTATTTTTCTTCTCCAGGAATAAACTTTATTGGTTACTGAGACGAGATATTAAAAAAACAGCAGATAATAAGGGATTTGAATTTTCAATTCTTTCAATATTTTCACTGTTTTTCTGTATTATCTGTAGACAGTTAGTTAATGTATCTCTTGGAGTTATCAGTCAACTACTTTCATTTTATAAAGAATTGTTATGTAAAGTCTATCCTAATTTTAAAATATCCGGTTTCTCTTCTTCTGATACAAATTTCCAATTATAAATCTCACATTTGGTTATATATATATATAGAAGTAATAAAACTGTCTTAGCAAATATATTGAAGTCGGATGTGACCTTACATGTGAATGAATATACATTATCCAAGTAGATTTGGTCAGTAGATGGCGTGAGAAGTCGATCCTTAACCCTTGAAAACCTCATGGGGCATCTACTCCAAATGATCCAAAATCTTCTCAAATTAAATTATCCACATCTCTTTTTAACGTTTCTATGGTATTGTTAGTTCTTAAAATGTATGTATGCCTCGACCAACATATATATAAGACAAGTTATTGTAGGGTTGTAGCATAGTAATGACAATTTCATAAACGTACGATGACTCTTTCATTTTTGGACGTATATATCGGAAGAGATTAATAGAAAATGAATATACAAAGATGAATATTGAAGTTACACTCAAAGTATTTTATTCATAATTTACTGATATGCATGTGATTTGTAACTTCAAGACATAATTAGTAAGTTAAAGTGAAGTTTAAGCTAACATTCAAACTTTACTGATATGCTGCATGTGATTCGGAGGATCCGAGGTAGTTGATTAATTGTTTCAGAAACCTAACTTTGCGAAGCATATATATTAGAATATCTCAAGTTCTTAAGCTACAAACATGAAGAATCTTTAGGTAGCTTAAGATCTTTCCAAAAATCGTTTTCACACATTTACCGATATTTCTGACTTTTTTAATCAATTCAGGTGTTTCGTGATTTATTAGTCATTTTTTTTTTCTTGCTCTACTTATAGAAGCAAGAGTGCAGTTCTTAATTTCAGGTGAATTAGAGGTAGCCAAATATGAGTATACTCGCTGATCTCACCGAAACACCAGTTGATAAACTGAAGGTTCTGGAGGATTTAACATCAAATGTAAAGCAGATACAGGACAATGTATTGGAGGAGATAATCACACTAAATGCAAACACAAACTATCTCCAACGCTTCTACCATGGAAGATTTGATAAAGAGACTTTTAAGAAGAACGTACCAGTGGTAACTTATGAAGATGTTAAGCCATATATCGAACGTATCGCCAATGGAGAGCCCTCGAATGTCATTTCGGCCCGGCCTATCACCGGTTTTGTACTAAGGTAAAAATAAGAGGTTTCCTGGTTTCATTCTTATATTTGTGATGCGAGTATAAGATCTAAGATCATGATTGTCTTACGTTTGCATGTTATTAAATGTTATGTTATGTTATTGTTTTGTACATTCCGAATGTGAAAATACCATGCCTTGATTGTAAAATGTTGGTTGTAGTACGGGAACTTCAGGGGGAGCACAAAAAATGATGCCATGGAATGAAAAATATTTAGACAACTTGACCTTCATGTATGATCTTCGGATGCACGTTATAAGCAAGTAAGTCCATATATAGCTACGAAAAATCATGAACAATGTTAAATAACTCATAAAATTAATAAATATAATCACTGATTCTTGTTCTGTCTAGTAACGTGAAAGGTGTGGAGAAAGGAAAGGCGATGATGTTTTACTTCACTAAACTCGAATCCGTCACACCCTCTGGCTTGCCTGCTCGAGTCGCAAGTAGTAGCTATTTAAAGAGCAACAGTTTCAAGAACCGTCCATCGAACTGGTATTACACGTACACAAGTCCTGATGAAGTCATATTATGTCCAGACTACAAACAGAATCTCTACTGCCATTTGCTTTGTGGTCTGGTTCAAAGAAACGAGGTTACAAGAATGGGTTCTATCTTTGCTTCAGTCATGGTCCGTGCCATCAAGTTTTTTGAAGATTCATGGGAGGAGTTGTGTTCAAACATCCGACTGGGGCAGCTCAGCGAGTGGATCACGGACATTGGTTGTCGAGATTCTGTGTCGATAGTTCTTGGTGGGGCTCAGCCTGAAATGGCAAACACCATTGAAAATATTTGCAACCAAAAGTGTTGGAAAGGTATACTTACAAGACTTTGGCCAAAAGCTAAATATATTGAAACTATTGTAACAGGTTCGATGGTGCAGTATGTTCCCACCTTGAACTATTACTCTAATGATATGTTGCCTCTCATTTCAACGATCTATGCTTCTTCGGAGACTCAATTCGGTTTAAATCTCAATCCTATGTGCAAGCCTGAAGATGTATCGTACACTTTCATGCCCAATGTGTCCTACTTCGAGTTCATACCAGTGGATGGAGATAAGAATGATGTTGTTGACCTTGTAGATGTGAAACTCGGATGTTCCTATGAAGCTGTGGTCACAAATTTCTCAGGTGAGCTAAATAATAAAACAATTATCTTTCAAAAACTATGAATATATATATATACATATACATATATTATATGTTATGATTGCGAAAAAATTTCTCTCTTTTTTAATTTTCTTCAGGCTTGTATAGAATAAGAATTGGAGATATTCTAGTGGTGACTGGTTTCCACAACAAAGCACCTCAGTTTAGGTTTATGAGAAGAGACAACGTGGTTTTAAGCATTGACTTGGACAAAACTAACGAAGATGATCTATTTAAGGCGGTTAATCGCGCGAAACTCACACTTGACTCATCAGATCTCATGCTAATAGACTTCACTAGCTATGCTGATATCTCCGCTGTGCCTGGTCACTACGTTATTTATTGGGAAGTCAAAGACAAAAACGAAGTCAAGAAGATCAAGACGCACATGGAGCTTAAACAAGAGACATTCTCGAAGTGTTGTTTACTAATGGAGGATTCATTGGACGATGTTTACAAGATCTGTCGGTTTAAAGAAGAATCTGTAGGACCATTAGAGATAAAAGTGGTGCGTCATGGGACATTTGACTCTCTTATGGATTTCTTCATCTCACAAGGTGCTTCTATTGGTCAATACAAGACTCCAAGGTGCATTAAATCTGGAAAAGCCTTAGCGGTATTAGAGAAAAGTGTGGTAGCCACATTCTTTGGTACTGGATAGATAATGTTACTTATAAGTTGTCAATAAAAATATGCATGTGCTTATGCTAGCTGCGTATTAGTTTTCTTAATCTTTTTTAAATGAGTGGTTCCGTACACAAATCTCGCATCGTTTTTAATCATGGAGTACTATTTAAGAGAGAGAAAAATTTATATGACTATTTATCAAAAAAGAATTGCTGATTCTAGATTTAAACCGGAATCAAAAAGGTGCATACAAATGTAACTTAAACCCTCAATGTAATGGGCCATACAGCCAATTCTGGGCCTCATTATTTGATTAACTAAAAAGGACTTCACAGAACATGTATTTTGGAGTACGCCTATGAAAGACTAAAATTCCAATTTCGAACAACATGCAATCACGTAAGTATGATCGCAGTTTGAATAGTTAATATCACGTTGCGTTCACGTACTAATTAATTTTAATTAATTTGTAAAAAAACGTAAGTAGTGATGGAGATAGACAATTTAACCACAATCACATGCATGGTTTTGTTATCTATCCCTTTAATTTCGTTGACTTTGTTGAGAGATTATCTGTTTGACTCAAATTATTATTATTGCACGAAGTCACGAACTTCTCCACCGATCACCACCACCGGCACCACCCCACCACTTTCCATTTTCTCTTTATCATGAATAGTCATTTTGGAAAAAAAGTAAAAAAAATTCTTGTTAAAACTTATTTGAAAAAAATATTGATTCATAATTTATGCATTTAATTGTCGTAAGTCACTCGTTTATAATTATAAGAATAAAAAACTTCTAGCTGGTTTAGTGAAATTATAAGTTTAATTTGCACATTTTTTTCTTCAACAACTTTATATTAATCGGTTAGCTTAAAAGCCAATCTAAAATAATAATTGTTTACAAACGATACATAATATAGGAGAACATGAATTTTTCGTGCCAATTTATCAGTTTGGAAATTAGTTTGATGACGTTTTTTTTTTTGTCAAGTAGCTTGACGAGGTACTAATAATATCGAAAAATAATAATAATTTTTTTTATCTTCCTCAATTATCTCTAGTTAGGGTGCAAAAACTGGTCAATCGGTTAAGGAAAGCATCATTTTCACCAATTCAGAGTAATATATGACGAAAATTACCTCTTTTTGTTTTCCTCGATCATACACTTCATCGTCTATACCAGTATTTGTAGACCTCGCTACAAAAGAATACATGTAGATATTAAATGAATATACATATAGACTACATTTATTAAATGACAATATGAATGAGAACTGGTTGACAAATATTACAGCCGTGGAAGTTTCTAAAGAAACAGGTTTTCAAAATATGACTTTTACTAAACTTTTCTTTTACGAAATTTTGTGTGGGTAATTGAGAAGTGAACGTCAATCAAAAACCATAAAATATAAAGTTTTAGAATACTTAGAACCATATATGTAAATAATTACATAAATATGCTAATATCTATAAAATATATATTTTATTAAAAATATCCGTAAATTATTTAATATCACCAAAAAAACTATAACAATTAAACTGATTATTCATTTTTAAAAATTAAGAACATGTATATTTGGGATATTCTAAAATATATTCCACCTTTTAATAACAAACATATAATTTAAAATATTTTTTATTTACTATATATATTTTACTAAAATTTTATATCCTAACGGAATCTAGATAAGATTTTTATATCGGAATATCCAGATTTTAATTTGGAATATCTGTATATCTCATTTTTAAATTATATCTATACAAAAGCATCGTATAGTTTGGTATTTTCGATTATTTTAAATGTTTATTTAATTCGGTCTAAAGTAATTTTTCATAGTGTATCGTTGCCAAAAAAAAAGAAAGAAAGTAATACTAACATACTAAGAATAATGAAATGTCATATTATTGACGACAAAATGAAAATTAAAAAAGAGTAATGATGTCATATATCGAATGAAAAATTAAAGGGCTTTACAAAAATAATTCCACCTTGAACCTATTTATACCTCTCCGGCCAGTCATCACGTCGTCTCTTTGTCGTCGTCGTCATTTTTATTTCTCGCCGGAAAACAAAAAAAAAATAAACAGAAAAAAAAGAAGAAGAAGAAAAATTGAATTTTTAATTTCGAAACAACTATGGATCCGATCGAATCCGTGGAGTACAATGGCTTTGAAACCACCAATGGTAACTCTCACACCAACGACCATGGTTGGAAGAAAGTAGTGTACCCTAAACGCAATCGGAAGCAAAAACCGGCGGATCAAACGACGGCGGCGAATGGTGTCTCCGGAAACCTAATACCCAATGGAACTTTATCCAACGGAGGAGACAACGTCTTCCGTTCTCTTGAGGAGCAAGCTGAAGATCGTCATCGACGGATCCTCGCGGCGAAGAAGGCATCTGATGCGGCGGATGCGTCGGACGGGGGGAGATCTAAACGGAGATACAATGGTTACGGTGATGAAGGGTATGATTTTGATGATAGCGACAGTGAAATCGCGGTGGGGAAGGAGAATTTGAAGGCGGAGGAAGTTAAGAAACCGAAGGTTAAGAAGGAGAAGAAGCCTAAGGTGACTTTAGCTGAAGCTGCTGCTAAAATTGATGTCTCTAATCTCGCAGCTTTCCTCGTTGAAGCATCGGTATGTGCGTGGATGTAAAATTCCACTTTGATCTGTTTAGTTTTATTCGAAATTGTGATCTTCTTGCTAAGGAAAAATTAAATCTTTCATAGGAATCATATGCGAGTCAACCAGAGATTCAGCTTATGAGATATGCTGATTACTTTGGAAGAGCACTTACTCAAGTATCATCAGCGCATTTTCCATGGGTGAAAACATTCAAGGAGTCTCCTTTATCCAAGCTGATCGATGTGAGCAATATCTTTGTGTTTGTTATAAAGTTTCAATTTTGGTCTTGCATCAAGTCATCTTCTCAATCGACTATTTGGACATTGTAATTAAGTCAAAGATTTAACTTTCGTAATGGTGTAGCTACGGAAATGTACTTGTTTGACATCATTAGACACAGTTCGTAATAGTTGCATTGTGTGTTTTGTGTCTTGTCTAATCATATATTATAGTTTGCTGTTGGGTTCTTTTCTCCGTAGAGCTGATATCTTCTTCTTCTTCAATAGATTCCACTCTCTCATATTCCTGAAGTTGTCTATAAGACATCAGCTGATTGGATCAACCAACGTCCCGTTGAGGCACTTGGAGCCTTCGTATTGTGGGGCTTGGATTGCATTCTTACTGACTTGGCTGGACAACAAGGAGGCGCCAAGGGCGGTAAGAAGGGCGCACAACACGCTTCTTCAAAATCTCAGGTACTATGGTAGCTTATTGTCTTGTTGGTCTGGATTATACCAATTACGTGGCTTCAGTTTTGTGGACGCATCGGTCTGGTTGAACTTTGTTATTAATTTACCATTGCATTACTAACGTCATCATTTTGCGATTCTTTTGATGAATAGGTTGCGATATTTGTAACGGTAGCAATGGTATTGCGCAAGAAACCTGATGCTCTAACCAATATATTGCCAACTTTGAGGGAGAATCCCAAGTATCAGGGACAAGATAAGCTTCCAGTTACAGTTTGGATGATGGCTCAGGTGTGTGAAGTTTTATTCTTGATATAAAAAAGACCCCCAAAATTACCAGAACGTGTGTTTTTCTTTATGATAGAGATTCTGGAATTTGCATTCTCTTAACTTATAACTATGCACAGGCCTCCCAAGGTGATATATCAGTAGGCTTGTACTCGTGGGCGCACAACTTGTTACCGGTGGTCAGTAGCAAGAGTTGCAATCCTCAGTCAAGGGATCTCATCCTTCAGTTGGTTGAGAGGTGAGTTAAGTTTTTTCGTATGATGTCCTGTTTATGTGTGATGATTATCTAATCTTGGTTATTGCGTTTTTCTTTCAGGATCTTATCCAACCCGAAGGCCCGGACAATACTTGTGAATGGGGCTGTTAGGAAGGGAGAGCGATTGATTCCACCTCCTTCCTTTGAGATCTTGGTTCGACTTACATTCCCCGCATCATCCGCAAGAGTGAAGGTAAAGTAATTTTAAGATTCCAAATTAATTGAATGAGGGTTGATTTTGATCTCTAAAATGGTTTGACGTGCAGGCTACAGAGAGGTTTGAGGCAATATATCCCTTGCTCAAGGAGGTGTCTCTTGCTGGTGCACCTGGAAGCAAGGCAATGAAGCAAGTCACACAGCAAATATTCACGTTTGCCCTGAAAGCAGCCGGGGAAGGTATTGCAAACTTTGTCTCTAAATTCTCACCTACACGTCCTCTAGAAGACGATGCAATTAAAATTTGTAATATGTTTCGGTACAGGAAATCCCGTATTAGCCAAGGAAGCGGCTGCAATCACTCTCTGGGCTCTCACCCAAAACGTTGATTGCTGCAAGCACTGGGTAGGATTCACTCTTTCTTTTCCCACATATGAGTTATTCGTGACTGTATTTTACTTATTGCTTTGTGGATCGGGTTAACAGGAGAATCTCTATACCGAAAATTTGGAAGCCAGTGTTGCTGTTCTTAAAAAGATCATTGACGAGTGGAAGGAGCGTTCTGTCAAGCTGAGTCCTGCTGAGACCCTCACTCTCAACCAAACAATGAAGAGCTTGAGGCAAAAGGTTCCAAAACAATGTTCCGACTTTTATACCTCGTTGTCAATCATTCACTATCCTATCAACTGTTAAATATAGATTCTGATCCAATGATATTTTGCTAAACTACAGAACGAGGAAGCTCTTGCCGAGGGAGGAGCCAATGGTGCAAGCCAGTCCCTTTACAAAGATGCAGACAAATGTTGCAAGGTGCTCTCCGGGAAACTCTCTAGTGGTGGCTGCATCAAAAGTATAGCTACCACTGCTGCACTTCTGGCTGCTGCTGGTTTTGCTGGTGCTGCTGCTGTGTCTGCTAACCCCGAGGCTATAGCCTACTTGAAGAACCTAGTGGAGTCGTTGGACCTCAACAAATTCACCGGGACAGTAATGACAGCGTTGAAGAACTGAAGTGAATACACCTGAGGGAGACGATAAGCAAGAGAAGCAAGTCTCCTTTTCGTCGGTGTAGAGAAGTGCTTGAAAAAAGCGTCTTTTTATGTTCTCTGATTACAAAGTTTTGAAACCTGACCGGCATTAGGGGGAGGTTAGGAGGCTAATGAGAGAAGAGAGGAGGTTTCTGTCTTATAATCATGTACTTTTGAGGAGTTTGTTCAAAACTCAAAAGTTGTAGAAGGTGTTGAGACTGTTTCGAATTTAAGATGTTCTTTGTTTTTCTTCTTTTTGGGAACAATAAAGTTATATTTCGATTTGCTTTTATGTTAACCTCATAACTCGTTTGTTCTATCCAAATCTACTTGCCAAGACTGATTTGTATCTTCTGAAGTTGAGAAGCAGTGCCCACAAAAGTAAACCTACAAAAAGCTTTACAAACATTAACAAGTGTGAAGCTTGTAGGTTCTCATAAACAAGTGAGGTTGCGAGTTCAATTCCACCACATCTTTTTGGTATGTATAAACTTTTTGGGACAGTAAAAACAATCAAAGTGAAAAAGATTAGACCTTTGAAGAATCAGAGAGAAAAGAGATTCGTCTCAGTATATCTATCACCAAGCGAACACTGGAGGAGAAAAGATAGAACTTTGAAAAATCAGAGAGAAGGGACGTTCAAACTGATTAGCTTCTTATGTCACTCTCTACAGTATCTTCCGGTGTCGGCGTTCTTGAGCTCCCATGTTTGCGTCCGTTACCAATCTCGAGCACCCAAATCCAGTTTTTCACTGTTGAAGCTAGAAAACAGCCTAGAAGAAGAAGACGCGAGCTCTCCTTCAGCCACTTGCCGGTACTTATCCACTCGAATCGTCATCTTCGACATGGTTTCTCCGAGCTCAATTCAAGTTTTGATCGTTCTCACGGTGGAGAAACTGGACACTCCGATACCACAGAAAGAAGTTCCGTCGCTTCTGTAAGTCCCTCTTATGAGCTTTAATTTCTCAGATTGTGTAGTATCAGAAAAATAACATCGATTATAGGTTAAAGGTTAATGCTTTGTGTCTCCTGGTAAAGATACTGAACGATGATGGTATTTGTTTGTTGTCGTATAAGCTTAGTTTGAAGATGGTGAAGAAGTGAGGGATAAAAGCTCCTCAAGTGTTGTTGGTGATAGCTATGTGGCCTTGTTTGTTCGAATGCTTGGTTTGGACAATGACCCTCTTGACAGAGAGCAGGCCGTAGAGGCGCTATGGAAGTACTCTTTGGGTGGAAAGAAATGCGTTGATGCAATTATGCAATTTCATGGTTGTTTGAATCTTATTGTCAATCTTCTTAAGTCGGAGTCCAGCTCCGCATGTGAAGCTGCTGCTGGGTTGATACGGTCTATAGCTTCCGTGAATCTGTACAGAGAATCCGTTGCTGAGAGTGCAGCGTTGGAAGAGATTACCGCTCTATTGAGCCAGCCTTCATTAGCTACAGTGGTATGAAAGGTTATGATTCCAAAGTAGTATACTTCTGTTTCTTGGATTCAAATTTTGAGGTTGATTATGTGATAGTTTTGTCTTTTCAGGTGAAAGAACAATGCATATGTGCTCTATGGAATCTGACTGTGGACGAAGAAATTAGGGAAAAGGTTGCTAACTTTGATATCCTTAGGCTACTCATTAGTTTCCTTGAAGATGATGATGTAAACGTAAAGGAAGCAGCTGGTGGCGTCTTGGCCAATTTAGCCCTTAGCCGTTCAAACCACAAAATTCTGGTTGAAGTAGGAGTCATACCCAAGCTGGTAAGACCTTTGCTTTCTGTTATTAATAGAATCAAATGATCTAGTGATCATTAGCTTTCCATCCAAATATCAATCTATTACAGCTTATCTGTGGCACGTTAGTTTGAAGTGATTGCTAGATGAGAATTGAAATAACCGAAAGGATGCGAAATTGGCTGAGCGTCGCATAGGGGAATGGCATTATGAAAACTGTCTATTAGGTAGTTATGCTTCAGTTTGCTCATTACCTTTGCGATTGGAATATAGGCAAAACTACTGAAAGGCGATAATACAGATAATAAAGGGTCTAAAGTTGTTAGAAAAGAAGCAAGAAATGTGCTTTTGGAGCTCGCCAAAGACGAATACTACAGAATTCTCGTCATTGAGGAGGGTATCGTACCCATTCCCATAATTGGTGCAGACGCTTACAAGTCTTTCAGACCGGATCTGTATTCTTGGCCTAGTTTACCAGATGGTATAAAGATCGAGCAGACAACAAAAGCTCCTTCCAGATTTGGTGCCTCTGAGCTGCTCCTTGGTTTACATGTTGACAAGAACGTTGATGATGTAGACGAAGCCAAAATGAAAGCAATTGTTGGGAGGACAAATCAGCAGTTCCTTGCACGTATTGGAGCAATTGAATTTGAGAAGGAAATTAAATCCGAAGGGCCTGGGAAATCTCAGCAGCTTACTCTTCTTCCTTGTGTAGATGGTGTGGCTCGTTTAGTCTTGATTCTTGGATTGGCAGACGAATTGGCAGTTACAAGAGCTGCGGAGTCCATTGCTGATGCATCTATCAACGAGGACATGCGGATCTCGTTCATGGAAGCCGGAGCTGTAAAGCCTTTGGTTCAGCTTTTAGCCAACAACAACAAAGAGGCTGTTAAATTACCTATCATCCGTGCTTTGAAAAATTTATCTCTTAGGTGCTTATTTTTGGAGTATTATCTATATTTTTGACTAAGCAGATTCTCCCCAGAGGTTGTAATAATGTATACCTAACCTGATATAATGCAGCCGCACTGTTTGCCAGAGGATTGAAGCTGAAGGTGCACTATGGTTTCTTATTAATCTTCTGAAGCAGCCAGAGGTCGCACTTACCGTTACGGAACAGGTCTGACTTCACTTTCTTCCTCCTTTGTTCTTTGATATCTTTGTCTAGGCTATTATGGAATAACTGGATGCAGAATGGTCTTTTGTGAACAACTTTATGCAGATTCTGGATATACTTGCTCATATCTTAGATCCTAGCAAGGAAATGGCATCCATGGTGTGTTTATTTTCCAAGTTTTATTATTTTACACTAAATCTATTTTCATTTGGCTTAAACTATTTCTCTATATGCTCCAGTTTTATGAAGGACCGGTGAATGGATCAAAAGCAGACTCCAGGTCAGTGTTCTTCTCGATTTCCTATTGTGAGGTCATTCTTTTGTTGTTTTTGAAGTATCAGATACTCAATATCTGGTGGAAATGAACAGAAAGGAAGTTTTGGATGCTGCTGTTTTTTCTCGGCTTGTCCAGATTGCAAAAACAGCCTCTCCTAACCTGCTAAGAAAGGCAATCTCTGTCATCGAGTTTGGTATAGTCATTAATCCAAACATGGACATGATCATCTCCGAGGATATCACAACTGTTCTGGATGTTGCCCTCCGGCAGAAAGTCCTGGAAGGTACAAGACTTAAAATTATTAGCTAAAGCTGTTTGATATGGAAAATGGGTTCCTCTTATGATATCACACAAAGCAATTGTGATATTAATGACAACATACAAAACCATTCTACTTTTTGGAAATGCAGAACCTGAGAATGAAGCTGCGGAGTTAGAGAAACATCTGCTTGAGTTAGAAGAAGCTGGTTTAACGATTACCGCTGCTTCAAAGCTGCTGACCAGACTTCTTGACTCTGAGTGTTTTCGCCAGAGTATGGATATGACACTCTACACGGAATTACTAAGGAAGATCCTAAGATCAAGCCTCCCTCTACACTACAAAGATTGGGTTGCCGCTTGTCTTGTCAAACTCAACACTCCCTCCTCTCTCTCTCAATCCATCAACAATCCGATCAACGTTGAGGTATGTCAGTGGTATTAGTTTGGATCTCGAGTACAAAAAAATTACCAGTTTAATTGAATCATCTTTCTTTTGTATCAAAAGGTAACTCTCTACAAAACGATCCCAAGTCTTGTGGAACAACTGAGCTATTCCTCATCTCCAGAAGCGAAAGAAGCAGCAGTGTTGGAACTGAACAGGATAATCTCCGAGGGAGTTCCAGAGTCATCCCAAACTGTTGCTTCACACGGAGGTATCGAGCCGCTGGTAAAGCTTCTTGAAGAAAGGAACGAGCAGTGCGTTGAAGCGAGTTTATCAGTATTGTATAACCTGAGCATGGACAGTGAGAACCACACTGCCATCATAAGAGCAGGAGCTGTGCCAGTATTGAGACGTATCGTTATGTCTCAAAGACCACAATGGGAGAAAGCTCTTCGGTTACTCAGAAATTTACCCGTTTAAGACAAGTTACAACATCTTGAAATCACAACACTTACTTAAAAACTTTTCATATTGTGTCATGTAAATTTTGGAATCAATTAGAATAATAGAATGTCTTTTTCCTCTTTTGGAAGACTATAGTATGATTACATTAAAGATAGTTGGATTACGTAGCAAAACGTATCAGCATATTCTTCTAGCAAGATCCACAAATATTTAACTCTTTGAAATGTTACGCAAGCAAAACAAATTAAAATCCTAAAACCTAATCCAACGGTCGAGATTTTCTTACGGCGTCTGTAAAAAAGATAAATAAACGAGAGAAACGTTCCACTTCACTCACTTGTCAAAAGGTGAAAAAGCGAAGAACCACACGTGTCGCGGTCTCGTTTAACTTGCTTTGCGTAGTTAATACTCTCTCTCTCAGAGTGTTTAAAGAGCTGCCTTTTATCATCATCACTCTCCTCTCTCTCGTTTCTCATTCTCTCTAACATTCAATTCTGATCTTTGTTCTTCTCAAGACGGATATGGTTTTCAAGGTTTCTATCGTCTCAACATCTCCTATTGATGGCCAGAAACCTGGAACCTCTGGTCTCCGTAAGAAGGTTCGTCGATCGATCTCTGTCTTCTGAATCGAGCGAGCGAACTCGAATTGTTGCATCTGGATCAGATCTGTTTACATTTTCTTAGACTCAACTTTTAAGTGAGATCAAACCATCTATTGATCTTATCTATATTGATTAAGAGATTAGTGAATGATGACAAATTTGCGTAAATCTTCTCTCTATTTTCGACTTTGGATCGGGTTTTTGTTGTATGTTATAATGATTTATTTGGATCAACTTCGAGATCACGTTACAATCTTTGATTTGAGTATATATGTGTGGGACGCTGCTATGCGGTGAATGGTGATTTGATACAATTATATACACATTGATACATTACGTTTTTTAAATTGATGTGGCCAACTGGAGACTATATGGATTCGATTTGTGTATAATCTTGTACTCTAGTATCTCTTCAAACTAGGCCTAGTTGCTAATTTTCACATCTTTATTTTTCATTCATTTTCGAGTATAAATGATCTTTGGATGGATATGTAAAATCATATATGAATGTCAATCACTTTAATTAAGACTCACGATTCAGCCATGCCGGATCTGTTTCAAAGATGTGGTACACCGAATTGGATCATTTTATCCTATGAACCCAGCGTTCATTGTTTGGTCAACTCTGCAGATATCAAAATAGCATCTTTTGGTGTCTCTCATTAGGATTTTGGTTGAACTAACTGTGTAGGTGAAAGTGTTCAAGCAACCCAATTATCTAGAGAATTTTGTCCAAGCAACATTTAATGCTCTCACCTCTGAGAAAGTTAAAGGTGAGATTTGTATTATTCATCTTGGTTGTTATTCAAGTGGATGCTTGTTGACATAACAGTTGCCTAGCAGATATTTGCTCTGTCGAAAAAGTCATGACTCTTTGTTCATCTGTGTAGGTGCCACACTTGTGGTCTCTGGTGATGGTCGTTATTACTCAAAGGATGCTGTTCAGGTAATACCAATGTGATTCCTTTTCTTCTGAATCTGACTGAACGTAATTATGTATTACAGAATTCGTGCTCGTGTATTTACTATATTTTGAGAGACTCATGTGTTATGTCGTTACATTGGTGATATGGTAATAAAGCTTATTTAGGAAATCCTGCTATTATGATCAATGCTTCACATAATTATCTTTGCTTCTATCTCGGAAATTTGAATTAGAACAGCTATAGGGAGATTAGATGTTAAGGTTTTCCGTTATCTTTGAAGATGATCTGTATGACTTGCGTGCAAGTTCTGTTGGGTAAGTATGTTTGACCTGCTCCTGTTACAAATTCAGTTCCTGCTATTTCATTTAGTTATGGTTACCAGCTTTTCATACAATTTTTTTTCCTATATTGACAGATCATAATTAAGATGGCAGCAGCTAATGGTGTACGACGGGTGTGGGTTGGTAAAAACACTCTATTATCAACTCCTGCTGTATCAGCTGTGATTCGTGAAAGATCAGGAGCTGATGTGAGATATCCTTCTCTAAGCTCATTGTTGTAGTTCTCTTTGGTTTTGTTTTTTTTGTTTGTTCACTATGTTCGCGCTTGAGCACAAAATGTATGATTTTTATGAGAGACTTAATCCCAGTCTCTGGTTACAGGGATCAAAAGCAACAGGAGCATTTATCTTAACAGCAAGTCACAATCCTGGTGGCCCTACTGAGGTACGTTCCGTTGTTCTTTTGTCTCTATTGTGCTCTGCCCCCTTTCGATTGAGCTACTCGTTTTGTATCACGTTATTGTTTTATTTCAGTAAATCGGATTTATAGATCGATAAGACTAAGAGTTGATTCCATACCGGTTATACAGGATTTTGGAATCAAATACAATATGGAAAACGGAGGACCTGCTCCTGAATCCATCACTGATAAGATTTACGAGAACACTAAGACAATCAAGGAGTACCCAATAGCACAAGATCTACCCAGTGTATCTAAACATTCTGAAGAATCCTCTTATTTGGTAGCATATTTTCCATCACCTGCCTTTTGTTAAATCATAGTTGATCTTGTCTCTACAGGTTGATATCTCTGCCATTGGTGTAACCAGTTTTGAAGGACCTGAAGGAAAATTTGATGTTGAAGTTTTTGATTCCGCGGATGACTACGTTAAATTAATGAAGTGAGTGCTCTCCCTCAGGATTTCAGAATCTGCTCCCTCTATGGTCTATGTGCAATCTCTATGATCTTTCTAAAAATAATTTATCATTCCTTTAAGGTCAATCTTCGACTTTGAATCCATCCGGAAATTGCTTTCATCTCCAAAGTTTACATTCTGGTATGTAGCTTGCATTGGTTCCCGAACCATTTCCATCTGAGTTTAAGTTTTTTTAATATACATGTTCCATCGCTTTAATGTTATATTTACTTTGTTTCATGAAGCTATGATGCATTGCATGGAGTTGCTGGAGCCTATGCACATCGCATCTTTGTCGAAGAACTTGGTGCGCAAGAAAGCGCATTATTGAACTGCACACCCAAGGTCTTATATTTCTCTAACAAAGAAATGCTAATCCTTAAATGATTACAAATACACCTCCAGGCTCACTATCTACCTCAATACAACATTTTATAGGAGGACTTTGGAGGAGGGCACCCAGATCCCAATTTGACCTATGCTAAGGAGCTTGTGGCACGAATGGGATTAGGTAAATCCGACACCGGAGGTGAACCTCCAGAGTTTGGGGCCGCTGCTGATGGTGATGCAGACCGTAACATGATTCTTGGTAAAAGGTAGCTTACCAATGTTCTTTTAAGTGAGATTTATACATGGAACGGGTTAACCAAGTATTTTTAAACTTAAAAGTATTTCTTCTTTTCTAGGTTCTTTGTAACTCCCTCGGATTCAGTTGCTATAATTGCTGCAAATGCTATTGGGGCCATACCGTACTTTAAATCTGGTTTGAAAGGTGTTGCAAGGTATCATACACTCGGGATTTCTTTATTTCTAGAAGAACTACGTGTATGCAACTCTTTTAATCTATCTTTTTCGCCTAATCTTAACTTCCACTTCTTCTTTTAGGAGCATGCCAACCTCAGCTGCTCTTGATGTCGTTGCAAAAAGTTTGAATTTGAAGTTCTTTGAGGTACATGTCACCTTGGACCTTATATCCAGCTTCTTTTTATTTTCATACCTCCATAAATTAATTCACATCTCTAATAAAATCACATATCAGGTTCCAACGGGCTGGAAGTTTTTTGGTAATCTGATGGATGCCGGGATGTGTTCTGTATGTGGAGAAGAGAGTTTTGGAACTGGTTAGTTTCTATTGCCACATTCACACATCTTTGAATAACTTAAAATCATCGTGTACGGGTCTAAAGGGATGATCTTTCACAGGATCGGATCATATCCGCGAGAAAGACGGGATTTGGGCAGTTCTTGCTTGGTTGTCAATACTTGCTCATAAAAACGAGGGAAATATTGACGGTGACGGTAAACTGGTGACAGTGGAAGACATTGTCCGCCAGCACTGGGCTACCTATGGTCGTCACTATTACACTCGTTACGACTATGAGGTAAAAGTTGCTAAGTTTGAAGATTGAATTATACCATATTATGCGGAACAAGTAGTACAATTATTGATGGCTTAAGATTTGTCTCCATAGAATGTAGATGCAGGTAAAGCTAAGGAACTGATGGAGCATTTGGTCAAACTGCAATCTTCAATTCCTGAAGTCAACAAGTACACACACGTCTACTTCTCTGAAATCCATTCTTTTTTACTTGAACATGTACTCGTCACTTTGGTACTCTGTTTTCCTAACCTCTTCCTCTCTCAATTTTATTCAGGATTGTGAAAGGAATTCGTTCAGATGTGGCCAATGTCGCTAGTGCAGATGAATTCGAGTACAAAGATCCAGTTGATGGCTCCATCTCAAAGCACCAGGGAATCCGTTACTTGTTTGAGGACGGATCTCGACTTGTAAGTTATCTTTCTCTTCGGTTTTGAGCCTTAGGCATATCAGCTAGAACATGATGATATAATTATAAGATAAAAGTTGCATAGCCATAGATCTTTAAGCATCAAATGTTGTCAAGGTTTAGCTTTACGTATAAGAAAACCAAACTTATAAATCCTCTCTTGTTCTGTCCATATGAAGGTTTTCCGTCTCTCTGGAACTGGCTCAGAAGGAGCAACTATCCGGCTCTATATCGAACAGTACGAGAAGGATGCTTCAAAAACCGGACGAGAGTCCCAAGAAGCTCTGTCTCCTCTGGTCAGATGCTTAATATAAAACATCAAATCCACAAATTGTTTTCCGACTCGGTCCTCTCACTGAATTCGAAACTGTTGTTGATATGTGTTTCACAGGTTGACATAGCTCTGAAGCTGTCCAAGATGGAGGAGTTCACTGGCCGATCTGCTCCAACTGTCATAACATAAGAACAGACGGTCAAGATCAACGACTCAAATCATACACTTTTGTCTGCGCCAATGGGATGCTTTCTTCTTATACTATTTCTTGTTCCAAGATACTTACATTATATGAATAAGTACTCTCATGGAGAAATTTGTATTCTTGCGGGATTCTGAACAACCCGGACCAATTTCTTGAGTTGTCATGACTCATGAGGCTTATACTTTTACGGATTTGGCTTTCTCGGTTTTGGTTTTGTTTTCTTTTGCTTCCATCTTTTCATGATTAAGGAATGTTATTGCAGTTCTATAAGCTTGCAAGTTTGATCTCTTAACGTCTAACTTCATCGATACCTCAACAACATCCATTGACAAAATCTCAAAATTTTGTATACAGAAAATTTTAGTGTAACCAAGTAGAATACATAGAACACAATCTAAATCGGGTACTGTAATTCAATTGGTAATTGTAAATGGGTTCACCGTCTCGAGTTTCACTGTGGTGAGATATTGTATATTGATTATTGCATGTTTTAAACTATGCTATTAGACAAAAACCATAATTAAAATATAAAAAAAGAGAGAGATGTCGATCTTGAAATCGAAAGTGAATAAATGAAAGGAGAAGGTGACCCTTCAATAAATATCAGAGTTGCTTTCGTTATGAATATAGAAAACTTGGAATAAGAAAACTCGAAGATTTGGTTAGAGTCGTAGACAACCCTAATTCTCTTACCGGACCTTCCATATTTTAGAACGAAGCTCTATTCAACTTTCGACTCCACTTAAACCACACCATCCTTTATTTCGTGTAAGTCTCTCTTTCTTATGCTCCATATGTTTCTCTTTTAATTTTTAGTATCAAATATATACATAATTGAAACTATCTGATATTTCAGATCCAAATTTAGACATCTTGAGTTCTATCAATACCTTGTGAATAATTGAGTGGTCGAATATATCAGATACCATGTGAATGATAGGAGCGTGAGAAAAAAAAAGAATTGGATTGTACAATTGTATAATGTATATTTTTCTCCAAAAAGCGATGCATATGAAAAAGGTAGCTAGTGAGAGATTTAGCATGTTTTGCTGATATGTCCAAAAACACCAAACTCATCTTAACGAACTACCACTACCACTACCCGCACTACTACGGTCTCAATCACACTCAGCAAAACAAAGCCCTATATATATTGACTCGAAACTGATTCTAGTGAATGATATATGAAGTAATTTAGTTGATTTTTCAAGTAATAAAAAAACTCGAATCGATGGAAGACAAACTCCCACTCCCAATAGTACCCACCCGATCTATAATTCTAGATTTCAACGAGTGGTCTTAGCTTGTACACTTCGTTGTCAGCTTAGCGGATTATATATGCTTAGTGTCTTTTTGAGATATATTATACATTTTTTCTAAAAAAACCGCAAAGTTTCCTAGTCAATATGAATTCAAGACAAGTCTTTCGTAACATCTACGAAAATGTAGCTTATTCACTTCCATTTCCAACACTCACATTCATATTACAATTGAATTGGATTTTTTTGAATATAGTCCTCAGTTTTACAAAAAGTATAATTTTAAGGTTTACTTTTTGTTTCACATACAATGTCATTTTGTATTTACAATGCACCTATTTGATAAAATTTTCAGTTTTGTGCATACTATTTTAATATATTAACCAATGAAAAAATTATATAATATATTAATAGAAAGTAAAATAAATAAAATTTGACTTATTTTTATTAATATGTGTGAAAATCCTTACACTCGTGATGAAGCGAGAAAGTATCACCCAATATTTAACAGGTTACGATAAATTTCTTCTGGTATTAAAAATTGATGGACGACCAAATAATTAGTACCAAAATATAATAACACGTTGATGACAACAAAAAAAAGATGTAAATATCTTCATCGATGTCGACAAAAATATTAATGAGAGATATATTAGTTCTACCGCCATCTATCACTAGCGACATGGATTAATTCCATTATCGTGGTATTTTTTTGTGTGTGTAGTATTTTCATAACTAGATATAAAATATGACATAATCAGGAGTATAGTTGTTTTTATTGGCACTTAATGTTCGTAAGCTGTATACCAAATTTAGAATTATCGCTTATTTCCATGCAAAAGAAATTGAAATTTGTATGTGAAAATGCTTACAAACTGTGTAAATGCATCTTCGCGGATGTTGTTGTTTATCTTAGAACCGTACGGGAATGAATATCTTTAGCATTCAAGTACCAAAATGTATGTTAAAATATAGTTTTTTCATCCTGTTGTCAACAACAATGGTTAAAACTTAGTCGTATAATTTACATACTTTATTTTTTTGGTTAAACTCATGATTAATTGTAATGATCTAGCTACGTGACAGAAATTTCAGAAAATGTCGTTTTTGTAGACCTAAACCATTAATTATATAATAAAGTAAGAAGACTTGTTCAGCGAGAAAACATATTAATTTCCACAAAGGACTTAATTAATAAACTTTTCATCAAAAACTTTAATTTGGTCAAGCTCACACGAAACTCATGTGAAACCCTTTTTGAGTTTTGACCTTTGATTTTGATATTTACTTAAAACTCTTTCTGAGAAACTCCCTAACGCTTGGTTGGTAGATTTCACATCAGAACAAAATTTAGATTTTTAATACTGACATGTAATTTTGTGGTTGGAGCCGGCATAGTTGTAATAACTTTATTTAATCATCATTCATAAAATTTTGTATTTTTACCAGTGTATATACGTATGTGTGTTCTTTTAGAAAGGAAAAAAAAAATTCAGTATGTGAACTATTGGCCTTGGAACAAACACACAAAAAATTAACAAGAATTTCAAAAATTTATATTTGCTAATATTTCCTACATGAAGAATTGTATTATAGTGAATAATCACTCTACAGCTCTCCTTTACGTGGATCGTTACGTTCCTTTTGATCTGTTTATATTTGTTCCATCTACCACTATTTGGAGTCTCAGGTTTTTGTGACATGTGGCTCTACGGGAAAGGTCCATGTCTCTCAAACGTCTTAGTGACACTTGTGGCAGACCATTAGCCAAATCACATTTTAGTTTCTGTACATAGTACTATTGAGTTCTTTTCGTAGGTAGTTGTTTTAATTCACATAAACCTCTTATGTTATGTTCAATGTTTATTACATAAGTTTGAACCAATGGCCATTGCTAACTTCGATTCTATAACATATTTTCTTCTTAATTTTAAATATTTACATGAAACATAAATCAGACCCTCATACGTGGCTGCATACGTGTAAACATTCATTTATGAGAGAGAGAGAGAGAGTATCCATATATTTGTTACTTACATGCATTTATATATAACTCTATACTTCCCTAAGAAAACAATATCCCACATCTCTCTTCTCATCCAAATTAGTCAAAAATCTCTAATATTGGTACTTCTCAAATTCTCAAATGAATCATAAACTCCTACTAACATCTCCCAAATGTATCATAACCTTCATTTACGTCGTATCAATCTCTCATCTCAATGCCCATTTCATAACTTCATGCAAACAAACCCCATACCCTAGCGTCTGCGCCCACCACATGTCCAATTCACCTCTCAAAACGTTAGACGACCAAACCGATGGGTTGACTTTCCACGACCTTGTGGTCAGCTCCACCATGGACCAGGCCGTGCAACTACACCGCCTCGTCTCTACCGTAAAACAGCGTCGTTCTCTCCACAAACACGCCACGTCAGCTTTGCTCGACTGCTTGGAGCTCTACGAAGACACCATAGACCAACTCAATCACACTCGGAGTTCGTACCGTCAATATTATTCGATGCATGATAGACAAACCTCGTTAAGCGCAGCCATAGCTAATCAAGACACTTGCAGAAACGGATTTAAAGATTTTAAGTTGACCTCTTCGTATTCGAAATATTTCCCAATACACTTTCACCGGAATCTCACCAAGTCCCTAAGCAACTCTTTGGCAGTTACTAAGGCTGCGGCTGAGGCAGTTGCCGAGAAATATCCATCGACGGGGTTCACCAAGTTTAACAAACAAATATATAGCGGTGGAGGTGGTGGCCACCGGAGATTATTGATGTTTTCCGACGAGAAATTTCCATCGTGGTTCCCTCTTTCCGACCGTAAACTTCTGGAAGATGCCGAAACCACGACGAATGCCGACCTTGTGGTGGCTAAGGACGGTTCAGGTCATTACACAAGCATTCAACAAGCAGTAAACGCAGCTGCCAAACTTCCTCGGAGAAACAAGAGACTTGTGATATACGTTAAAGCCGGCGTTTACCGAGAAAACGTGGTGATCAAGAAATCGATCAAGAACGTTATGGTTATCGGAGACGGCATTGATTCTACTATTGTCACCGGTAATAAGAACGTTAAAGATGGCACGACGACGTTTCGGTCCGCTACTTTTGGTATGTCGCCCGTGCTATATAGATAGAGCTATATCAAATATACTTTCTAAAAGTAACTTTTATTTAAACCAAATAAACAATATCAGTGTTTGCATATATTTACATAAAAGATTGCTTATATAAATACATTAAAATAAACACTTATAATAGCCACATACTATAGTTTTTCCGATTGTAATAAGATTTTAGTTTTGATGATTTTTTAATCATCAAAACAAAAAGTACTTTGATATGAGTTAGCTAAATTAATACATGAATGCTAGTTACTTTATAAACATTTTGCTAAAAACTATTTTCTCAGTTTTATTCCAATTTGATTTACGTTTTGGGGTAAAGAAAAATATAATTTATGATGTACTCTTGAAATATAACTTTCGGACTAATATGTAACAAACTAAATTTTTGTTTGATCCGCCAACAGCTGTTTCCGGCGAAGGTTTTATCGCACGAGGCATAACATTCGAGAACACGGCGGGACCGGAGAAACATCAAGCGGTGGCTCTCCGGTCAGGTTCAGACTTCTCCGTCTTCTACGACTGCTCTTTCAAAGGCTATCAAGACACTCTCTACCTTCACTCTCGCCGTCAGTTCTTGAGAAACTGCAATATCCACGGTACCGTCGATTTCATCTTCGGAGACGCAACAGCAATCCTCCAAAACTGCAACATCTACGCTCGTAAGCCGATGAGTGGCCAAAAAAACACGATCACCGCTCAATCTCGCAAAGACCCGAACGAGAACACAGGTTTCGTCGTCCATGGCTCTACGGTAGCTACAGCGTCTGAGACTTACTTAGGACGACCGTGGAGATCGTATTCAAGGACGGTTTTCATGAAATGTAATCTTGGAGCGTTGATAAATTCGGCGGGATGGTTGGCTTGGAACGGCGAGTTTGCTTTGAGTACTCTTTATTATGGTGAGTATGGTAATACTGGCGCCGGAGCAAGTGTCTCCGGTAGAGTTAAGTGGCCGGGTTATCATGTTCTAAAGACGGCAACGGAGGCAGGAAAATTCACGGTGGAGAATTTCTTGGACGGAAACTATTGGATTACGGCTGCGGGAGTACCGGTCAACGATGGACTTTGACTTCGTTTTGAGTCTTATGAGTGGTATGGTCTTTGTTGATTTTATGTTTTTGTATGTTGGCGTGTGATTGTTATATATAAGTTTTGTTGCCCAAATCCTATGTAATGGATGGATTAATATTGTCTTGAATATAATACTACAATAAAAAACTTTTTCATTTTTTTTCCTTCCTGCGAAACCAAAGGACAGAGAAGACAAGCTCATGACAAGAGGTGATTGCAAACAAGCATTTATGGCTTATTGGAGTGACTTCTGCAAAGAAGCAAAGTGAATGGATCATACTCACTCTGATTACTATTAGCTGCTTCTCACGGCCGTATTCAAAACTAGTCAAGAACATCGTAAAAAGGAGATCGGGTGCAAGCTGAAGCTAATGCTAAGGGATGATTAAATTGATTTAATTGGTAAATGATGGTTAAAAGGATTTAGTTTTATGCTTTATTTCTTGTTTACGTTTCTTTCTGAATGAATACACTTCTTCCTTTTCAATATGGCCGTCGAAAATTTCAAGATTTAACCAAACTCCAGCGCTAAAAATATATACAAAACAAACCAGATTTGGCAGTTCAATTAGGCGTACAAAATATCAAGACAAATCTAAGTTCAAATTTTACTAGTCACTGAAATATTTAAGGCAATGTATCTTAGACTGTAAGTATATTAAAGTCAAATGATTTTATGTTTTTGTTTGTTGGCGTGTGATGATGGTTATATATAGTTTTGTTTCCCATGTAGTGTAATGAATGAATGGTTTTGAATATACCAATAAGAAAATTCAATGTAATGTGAGTTTGGTTACAAGTCTTTTGAAAATTCAAACTATTGTATTATATAATATTTCAAAGTCTATAAACCCGGTTTACAATTTGGGCTCTGGAAGCCCTTAAAATAATCCAACGATGTCGCCAACCCAGACATTTTAGTCTAAGCCCGTTCACTAATCATTTTATCTAAAAAGATTCAAGACACTGGAAGTGAACAATTTCTGTCAAAAGGTACTCATTGGAAACATTTGTTTGTAATGAGTAGTACTTTTTGACAGAGATTTGCTTGTAATGATTTCTACGTTTTAACGAAACAGTGTAACACAATGAAATTTAAACGTTATTTGACATTGACATCATGAATTAATGGATAAGACATTATTGCTAGCGATTTTTATTTTTCCCCCTCAAATCATACTACTTTTATCTTTTTTGTTTGGTTATGATACTTGACGTGGAGGGAGTCTTAAGCTTTGGCTACAACTGCTTAATGAGTCGTTTGGGTTTGGACTACCGGGGAAAGAGCTTCCATCAAGCGAAGCTAGCGTCTCTGGGATATCTGGCTCTTTTCATTATGCTTATCTCTTATCCTTTTCCTCCTAAGAATTTAGCTAGTTTTATTATTGTAGCTATTCATTGACCACGAGATTGCGAGTGTAGTTGCGTTGTTGATGGTTGCTATTTTAATATTTTTGGCATGGGACCAAGATATAAGGTCATGTTCTAAAACGATTATTTGAATAACATTTTATCAAAAAAAAAAATAATCAAGAACATCAACCAAGTTTCTCAAGTTCCAAAGTAAAAATTCATCATAAAGAGAAAGGGAAGAGGCCTTGGATGCGCACATCCGTTGGCTTGTATTCCTTGAAACCGAAACGTGGGCTTTTAAGTACCGTCGTTGTGATTTAAATTTGTAAGAGTTCCCAACTTAGTAAGGAAAAAACATGTTCAGAAATATGAGTACGTGTCAAAGAGTTAGCATTAAGTTACAGGTAGATACAACAGAGATGGACCCTTGGGATTATGACTAGAAAACAAAAAGGACTCTTGTTTCATTGCGTCTCGTGAATCCTCTCTTCACCAGTTCTGATACCTATTTGCTTTTATAAGGTTCTCTCCTTTTTCGTCCTTTTGTTTTTCCCTCCTTAGTAAATACTACGAAGACACTTTGACTTCTTAAAAACCATTCAAAACTTATCATATTCTGTAATCTTAGAGAAATCTCTAGCCAAGAAAAGCTATGCACAAAAGTTCTTATTAATTAGAATAAATACTTATAATTAATTTGCATATTGTTTTAATGTTAATCTTTTAGAATCTTTGAAAATTGTATTCATGATAGTTTGAGAAAATTAATATGAGTTTGTTAGTTTTAAGCTCTAACTCATCATGTTTAATGGTTTAGTTAGAGACAAGTGGGTGCGTGCGTCAATCTTATTAAAAAATATTATCTATGTATTAAAGAAAAAAAAACATATTTCATTCACTAATGTATGGGTTTGTTTCGTAAATTAGATATGAGATTTGGGTTGAAAATGCACTATTTTACCTTATGACAACAATAAGTGCATGCCACACATCATCTTTCACAAATTTTTCAGCCTATAAACATGGAATAGAGGACAGTAGGTTACCACCGATAGAAAAAAAAAAGCATTTAAAAAGAGATTAAGCAATTGAAAACTTTCAGAGAACGGTTTCAAAGAGTGCCATAAACTCGTAAGAAGTTCAAGCATAGCATAAAATGGTTCGCGTTTGAATTCATACCTCCAACAGAACCTTGAGCAACTGATCAATGTACCAGTCTTTCTCTAGAGAAAACCTACATAATCAAAGTGTTAAAAAATTAACACAAAATCTCTGTTAAGTTGACACTCACAATAACTTTCCTATACTCATCTCCCTTTGTAGCTCTGTTTTGAGCATGAAAAAGGGTTAAAACAAGTGGTCTTTCACTTTCTCAATTAGAATACTTATTTTTTAACTATAGAACAATTTTGCACAAAAAATTTCCTTAAAATCTTCATTGCTGATATCCAAGATCCTCTTTGAACATTTCTGCCATCAAATAATCAATCAGTTCTGGCACATGAGAGAA
This sequence comes from Crucihimalaya himalaica, assembly GCA_004349715.1. NCBI lineage: Eukaryota > Viridiplantae > Streptophyta > Magnoliopsida > Brassicales > Brassicaceae > Crucihimalaya > Crucihimalaya himalaica. The sequence continues at coordinate 3,633,310 of SMJT01000005.1, forward strand.
CATAGCTATCATACCACATTTTTTAAAAAAATTATATTTATTGCAATTGAAAGAGAAAGTCGTACATTGCTACTTGGAGTATACTACGAGCGGAGGCAAATCGACATCTTTTTGGTTTATAAGTATATTCTTTCTCTTCGGGTTCTTCTTTTGGTTTCTCGTCCGACAGTTTTTTCTTCTTCTTCCACATCTTTTTCTTTATTTTCACTTTCCACATCCTCCAGTTCATTTTCATTTGCATCCAATTTTGGGATTACAAAATTTGTGAGCAGATGCACCGGCTTTTCATAATCTCGAGTAAATTTTTGTTGGGCATCACATACACCAACATGTATGTACTGAGTTGCTAAGGACACATAGACATATCCATAATCAGCCAAATCTTCTCCATTGCTTATTTTGCTGACAACAACTAATTCTCCAATAATTTCCCTAGCCTCCTCCATAACCACAACATGATATCCGACGAAATTAGATAATCTTGACATGGGACCGTAGTAAATATACTCACCAGCTTGCATCAATCTAGTGAAATTAATCAAATCGGCCCTTACTGCTGCTTTTGGAGTACATGCAAAGCATCCATCAAAGTGTTGATCCAGCGAAAATTTTTAATCTTTCTTCTTTCCATCCAAGGTTCATATGCACTTGGTGGTTGATAATTAATGCACATAAAATTGCTCACAATTTCTCTCGGAACCCTATTTGCCTATACGAGAGGAAGCTCCATAACAGTGATGCATACGTTTATTCTTATTAGGATCTTTAAAAAGAATACATGTTAAAAAAAAACTTAAATCCATAAAAAACTCACAACTTAGAAATATTTGTATTAGTTTAATAAAAAAAATATGTAGTGTACGAAATGTACACACTAGGCCAACACTAATTTAAACAATAATTTTATTCACAAACCGGATTCCATATTCAAAATAATTATACCTGACAACAACAAAAATATATGAAGTGACGAAATCGACTTAAATGCACAAAGCGGATTCCATATTCAAAATAATTGTTCTTGGCAACAACAAAACAACAACAAAATTAATATATTCTTTTCACATTTATCTTGATTTTTATTTTGCAATTATGTGTAACAACTATCATATTTCAGTCCCAATTTTTAATAAGATTGACGCACGCACCCACCTGTCTCTAACTAAACCATTAAACTTGATGAGTTAGAGCTTAAAACTAACAAACTCATATTAATTTTCTCAAACTATCATGAATACAATTTTCAAAGATTCTAAAAGATTAACATTAAAACAATATGCAAATTAATAATAAGTATTTATTCTAATTAATAAGAACTTTTGTGCATAGCTTTTCTTGGCTAGAGATTTCTCTAAGATTACAGAATATGATAAGTTTTGAATGGTTTTTAAGAAGTCAAAGTGTCTTCGTAGTATTTACTAAGGAGGGAAAAACAATGGACAAAACTTAACATTTTCAGTGACTTAGTTAGCTATAAGTACCTTACAATGGACAAAACTTGTGTGATTGTATAATAGATTAATCATTATCTTATAAATTAGAAAAGCATAAGGCGTAAGAAGGCATGTGAGACAGAGCGTTTCTATTGTGTCCTTTGCGTGTTATGGCAATTAAATTGGACTGTGGTCAATTTCAAAGGGGTCACGGGATCATAATTCTCCAACATATAATTCCAAACCATTTATATATTTTCATCACTTTTTTTTTGTAAATTACAAATCAAACATCATTTTTCTTCACGCATCCTACCAAACCTTGCAGTTTTAAATTTTAGTAAGCTTTAATCAAATATTATAATTATGTAATCTGTTATGTGGATCGTATCAAATTTACAAGGCATCAAATGACAACTAAACTCCATCCATTCTTTAAAGATGTATCAAATTTACAATGCATTAAACAAAATTATAAATTACTTTCAAGTCCAAAAACAGTGCTTGTTTTTTATATCATGTTGCCAAAATTTTAATTCTTAATATTAATTAGTTACGTTGTTCGGAATTTGGCTAGCATAATATGTCTGAATACCAATCTATTTTCAATTCAAATTAGTTTTAAGTAGCTTTATATTCATAAAATATGTATTAAGATATTAGACGGCCGCATAAACCAATTAATTAATAAATTTTTATTTTTTGTTGGACGCATAGTCATCTAAACGATCAATGCTCGAACTGTTAAACGACCCATTTTTAAAAAGTTTTCTTATTACTAACTAGACGTAAATCTTAGAAATCTCACATACAAAGTAAGATAAAACAAACAAAAGACATAAATTAATTCCATTAATTATTACTAATTGGTTTTGAATTTTTTAAAAATAGTTTATTCATCTTCCCCAAAAAGAGCATTTTTAAAATATTACATTCGAATTACAGAGATGAAATAAAGCTAAAAGAAGTAGAAATACAAGAACTCATGTGAAGCAATAATATAATAGTGACCATACTGAAACACGGAGGTTGGATTAGCCTTGAACGTATGTGAACCAAGTAGATTTTTGAAACTTATGTGAAGCAATGATTGGTTTTGATTTGACTCTAAATCTCTCATCATGTTAACGAAGATTTTCTCATAATCACAAAATATTAACGGTTGGTGTATCATATATGAATAAGTCACATGTATACGAATCTAAGTTTGGTGAACCAAACACTATAATTTATAGTTTAAATTCTCGCACTTGGAGGACAGTAGTGACACACACACGTATATACACATACCGACATACATATGACAGATATATTCGAAAATGGGTACAAAAAGATAAGTGTACGCATGTGTATGTGCTTAATTATACATGTTGCATTGCAACCCATTGAATTAGCACTATATATAACTTGTCGGGCATTAACATATAACGTCCGTGTAATAGTGGTGGAGTTAACAGCGCATGCATACATTAGCCATTATATACTTTTCTTTTTTGGTACCACCATTAGCCGCCATTAGATATCAATAATGTGCTTTATTCATCACTTAAGAAGTCAGAATATAGATTCGATATTACTCACTGGTTGATTAATGTATATTAACACAAATTACCGAAAGAGACAATGCTAATATAAAGCGTGTCATATAGGTTGTAATTAGTAATTCGCGTTTTAATTAATCCAATCCATTGTATTTTTAAGACGTTTATAATTTTACTTTCTTGCATCTTTTGCCCAGATTCTTCTGATTATTTTTGCCCAGATTATTTGAATTTTTTCTATACTTTTATCAGCACTTAAACTATACGACGACAACAAACTTATTTTGTCTACCACTGAATTAAAAATTCAAATAAAGTCAACTTATTTCTTGTTGTTTTCGATCAAAAAGCTAAAAGCAGCTCATACAATTTTGTACCTTCATAATGATTTTCTACTTTGTTTGAAACCTTCTAAAACGATTTATAGTAAAAGGACAAATAAAATATAAGAAAGAATAGACTACTAACTATTTTCACACACACTTGATTCTTTCGTAATTTCGACACACAAAAAGCGTCAACAACTACATAATACCACTATTTCATTACAGCCAATAACAAATAGGCTTATCTTATTATATCTATATCATGCACGCGTGAGAACCAAAGAAGAAGAAGAAGAAGAAGAGTATTTGGTGAATAATGATAAAGTGATCAATGTATTGCCTTATCAACACATCGATTAACTAGAGCCAACGCATTACTAGTCATCTTTTTTACGTCATCGACCCGTGCGCATACGTCATCCTTCCTCGGGTCATCGTGAACGTCTTTAAACCCGTCCGTACAAGTCTCCTCATCTGTTAAAGCCGCACTGAGCCAAGTCTGCACGTTACTCATTTGGAACCTGAACGACTCAAGAGAGCCAGTCGAGACAAGCTCCCTCATCTGTTTCATCGAGCCTCTCATTTCCTCGACCGCGTCTTTAAGATTGTCGAAGCAGTCATGAAAAACGGCGGCTGCAGTTGGGTGGTGAGCACCATCGTCGTGGCTCTCCGGCTGGAGAGTGGTGGCGTTGGCGAGGTATGAGGCTAAGTCGACAGTCTTGGTGAGAGTGACAGAGATTGCGGCTCGAGCCAAGAGAGCCGGGTCGTTGTGGACGGAGCTAGAGAATGAGGAGAGAGAGGAGAAGCATAGGTCAGGGTATAATGTGGTGTTGCAGCTAGTACGGATAAAATCTGAGTCGTCTGATTGGGAATGGCCGGTCAGGATTAATGGGAGGACGGTGGCTAAGGAGAAGAAGAGAAATGGTTGATGAAGAGAAGGTTTCATGGTTTCTTCTGTTCTATGTGTTTTGGTCTTTTGTGACACGGACGTGACTCTTTTTGGGCTATGGATGGTTTTGGTATTTGTGACCTCAACTTAATATATTTATATATAGAGAATGCGTTTAGATTAGGATTAATCCAAACAAACAAACAACAATTTGGATGGGTTGGGGGAAAATGCTAACCATTCGTCTAATGGGCCGATATGGGCCGGAATGATATATTAACATTTGGTGAAATAGTAATGCAAACTCTTTAACATCTACGTAAAGCGAAAACAAATTTCAGAGCGCTTACTAATATCATGGCATAAAAGAAATGTATAACGTTGGCAGGTTTATCTATAAAAAAAAAGAAGCTTTAAGACTGAAAATGGATAATTTAACTTCTTGTCACTTGTCATTTTAGGTATTTAAGGATTTAGGCCCAAAAATATTTGGTAATAGGAAAAAGTAAATGATATTAATTGGTCGCTTATGTTATCTTTGCCGAGTGCCATATACAGTATATACTTATCAGTCTCGTGCTATTTTTTTTTTCTGTTTATATAACTATTAAATCAGTTTTGTTTTGATGGTGGCTGAAATGTTTCGCATTAATATCATCAAACTTAGAATTCTTCACGACTTTGTCTGGTCGCTTTGTGAGCTTTGCTACTGTTGGGTTCACCTCAATTTTCATAACCTGGACTCCCAAGAAACTTTTTGTCCAACTTATTTCGCTGAAATCTTTTTTTTTTTTCCAAAATGTGTTTGTTGAAAACATGATTATGGCATACAAACAGAACAATTTAATGCATGCGTAACATGCTTTTTTTACTTCCATGGAATGTAACATGATTTCTTAAGAATGTAACTATGCTGGTCACATCTCTATGGATTCTTTGGCATTTTTTTTTAATTTTTTTTGTTTGTTTCCCTATAATTTTGGCTTTTCGTTTCTTTAAGAAAAAAGAAAAGAAGAATCTAAAAAAATGGTCAGGCGCATTGAACAAGGAAGATTAGATGCTTCAGCCGTCAGCTTGGTGCAAGTTGCAACATCCCTCACTTTATAAGTCAACCTCGTATTTCCCACAATCGTACCATATGGTTAATCATAACTGTATGCAATTGTCAACGTTTCATATCGTATAACCTAAGTTTATCAAATTCAATTTGTCCATATCGTATTGCTTATATTAGTTTTTACTTGTCCCATTAAAACGACTTCATATATGTGGTTTAATTGTAAATATCAATTTCATTTCTCAACATATGAATTCCTACCAATTTTTTTTTTCCTTGTTATTTGTTACGTGGAAAAATCAAAAGAAAATATGTTTATTTACTTGCACCTTGTGATTATTGGAAAGGTTATGAGTCATCAAAGACTAACTCAAAGAATGAAAACTATTCTAACCAATAGGATGAGTCTGACAGACTATGAAGACGATAAATGCTGTAACTAAAGATAATGCGTTTGTTTTATGGTGTATTTTTTTCTTATAATGTGTTTTCCTACTCTCTTTTTTCTGCTGACAAATGAAATGTCGACTTAGTTGGTTAGCTTTGATTACGTGATGAGAAAACTATATCTATTTGCAAATTTTATGTCCATGTAATGCACTTTTCATGAATAGTTTCTTTAATCTTTTTGGATTACATTTGTGTAGGGGCTTAACTACATATCTCAGCTTGAGGAATAACCAAACTCTGGATGCATATATATCCAAGTAATTTGGTTACTTACATTTCTGTTCTAAGTTCTCTAAACAATTTTTTTAAAAAACTTATTATTGTTGATGATCATTCGATTTAACTTATGACTATAGCTAATAATACAAACGAGAAACAAATTGTTTGCATTATATTTCATTGTAAAATTATTAAATGTAATCCTTTTCTTTTTGTCAACCTTTTGGATTAACATGTAGTATCAAACTAACTCTAAAAAAATATTCGGTATAATCATAATTGGTTGTGAAGTTATCTATAAGCAAAATTTAAACAAATTATTTATTATGATTATTACAATCTCGAATTGTACGGGACATGATAAGAAAACTCACTTTCAACCATACATATTATCATAGTAATTTTTTGGTGTAGAGTGTGATACACCGTCGCTAATTCTAATAATATGACATTTTGTTATGCTCTCTTCGAGAAAAGATTGAACATGCATGAGACTAAAATTTCTCCAATTTGAACCATAAGAAGAAATATTGCATGTTTGGTTAAGGCATAACCTAAGTCTATAAAATTCCAAAATTTACTCATGGTATTGCTTATTGCTTATCCCATTGAAAAAATTTCGTATTAATGGAGTAATTGTAAATAGTGTCAATTTTTGTTGTTTTACATGTATGAATTCTAATAAGATTTTGTGTAAACATATGAAATTCAATAAGATTTTCAACATTTTGGTTTTAAAATCGAATGACTTGAGCTAAGATTTGTCATCTATGCACAAAACGTTTTATCTATATTCAAACTCAATTTGATATAAATGTGTACGAGTTGTAAACGATAATAAAAATTGAAGAACAATATAATTTTGATATAAAACTTATTGTTTGACTGTGTTATGTAGTTAATTCAAAACTAATTCGAATTTGGAATTATGTATATTAGAAAGAAGAAAAAGAAAATGAACAGTCGGAAAATAGACACTAGTTCATTAACATTGAATGTTAATTATAGATTGAAAAATGTTTGATTGTTAGAACTGCTTTAAAATGCTATAAAATAAAATAAAATATACTATTGGTTTACTAGGCCTGACCGCATGAGTCTTTACGTACGTCTTAAAAAGCCTAAATTACAGAGGAAATACTAATATTTACCCAATATGGAGCTTAGTCCAATCAGTTAAATCCACGTGGCGACTCTTTTCGACTATAAAAATAGTCTCATCTCACCCCTTCCGTTAATGCAAATATTAAAAACAGAGAGCCAAGTCCGAGAGAGGTAAAATGGCGGGAAAATACCATATCGCTCCGGCGATTAATCTCTTGATGCTTCTCCTTATTTCACCGGATATCTACGCCGGACACGACTACCGAGACGCTCTCCGTAAAAGCATCCTCTTCTTCGAAGGTCAACGCTCCGGCAAGCTTCCACCAGATCAACGCCTTAAATGGCGTCGTGACTCCGCCTTGCGCGACGGTTCCTCCGCCGGCGTGGATTTAACGGGAGGCTACTACGACGCCGGAGATAACGTAAAATTCGGATTCCCGATGGCGTTCACGACGACAATGATGTCGTGGAGCGTCATAGATTTCGGTAAAACAATGGGACCGGAGCTTGAAAACGCCGTGAAAGCCATTAAATGGGGAACGGATTATCTCATGAAAGCAACTCAGATTCCTGAAGTCGTCTTTGTTCAAGTCGGAGACGCTTACTCCGATCACAATTGCTGGGAACGTCCTGAAGACATGGACACGCTTCGAACGGTTTATAAAATCGATAAAGATCATCCTGGTTCGGAAGTCGCCGGAGAAACCGCCGCCGCACTAGCCGCCGCTTCGGTGGTGTTTGAAAAACGCGATCCAACATACTCCAAAATGCTCTTGGACCGAGCAGCAAGGGTACTTTTACTTTAACATTTCTTTTTTATTCTTCGATTCCTTTTTTTTGTTATGATAGGAAAAAAAAGAATCGTGATTTTGTCAAAAAGTGTTAAAAATTTGTTATATACTTTGCTTGTGAGTGATAAATATTCTCTTTATTGGTTTCTAATAATGTTTTTTCCGTACATTTTTGATCCACATGCATGCCTACTATGAAGTATGAACTACTTTGTTTTTGTTAGAAACGTATGCGAACCATTTAACATTACTTAATTAAAGAAACAAGTTAAACTTTTGACTTGTGTATTTTATGGAAAATGTATAAACAGGTGTTTGCGTTCGCTCAAAAGTACCGAGGAGCGTACAGTGATAGTCTTTATCAAGCTGTGTGTCCTTTTTACTGCAATTTCAACGGTTACGAGGTAAATTTAAGATTTTACCACACAGTTTGATGTTTCTTTCACCGTACGTACGTACATTGGATGATGAAGTTGTGTGTTTAGGATGAGTTGCTTTGGGGAGCGGCATGGCTACACAAAGCTTCAAAGAAACGTGTGTATAGAGAGTTCATTGTGAAGAACCAAGTTATTTTAAGAGCTGGAGATACGATCCACGAGTTTGGTTGGGATAACAAACATGCTGGGATTAATGTCTTGATCTCCAAAATGGTTCTAATGGGAAAAGCAGATTATTTTCAGAGTTTTAAGCAAAACGCTGATGAGTTTATCTGTTCTTTACTGCCTGGAATCTCTCACCCTCAAGTCCAATACTCACAAGGTATTAAAATTCACAAAGAGTAATTAACTAATTTAGTAAATTTACTAAATTTTGTATTGCTCATTGGATTTTACTGTGTAAGTTCAGGAGGACTATTAGTGAAGAGTGGAGGCAGTAATATGCAGCATGTAACATCTTTGTCGTTTTTGTTACTTACATATTCTAATTATCTAAGTCACGCCAATAAGGTGGTGCCATGTGGCGATTTCACAGCTTCGCCTGCTCTTCTCCGTCAAGTCGCCAAGCGTCAGGTAACTAATCATGACTCTGTTTCAACATTGAGACGTTAATCAACGTAAAGTGTTAATGTTGTTTGGTGGCGTACGTTAACATAGGTGGACTACATACTAGGAGATAATCCGATGAAAATGTCGTACATGGTTGGATATGGTCCAAGGTTTCCACGGATGATTCACCATCGTGGCAGCTCGGTTCCTTCAGTTGTGGACCATCCTGGTCGTATAGGGTGCAAAGACGGTTCTCGTTACTTCCTCAGCTCGAAACCTAACCCTAACTTGCTAATTGGTGCTGTCGTTGGTGGCCCCAATGTCACTGACGATTTTCCTGATTCGAGACCTTATTTTCAGCTGACTGAGCCAACGACTTACATCAACGCACCTCTTTTGGGCCTTCTTGGTTACTTTTCGGCCCATTCTTGATTTCACACCTCAAAGCAATGAGGTCTACAAAGATGATGGTTTGATTGATTGGCTAGCTGGTCGTTAAGTCTAGAGGTGTGCTGATTACTTGACCGCCCTAGCAGATATTGAAAGTCTTAATTAGTTTTACTCTTGCACCACATGAATTAGTCGATGACAAGAATTTTTTTCACAAACCATTGTTGGTGTACTTGATATATTTGTGTAAACACAAATAGTTCATCTTAGTTTGCAAGATTTGTTTTAGTCTGAATCGAATGCTTTTCTTTATTTCTCTGATGTTAAATGTTCTTAGTTTATAGTTAAAAGTTTGACAAAAAAAAGTTTATAGTTAAACGAAGCAACATTTTTTTTTCAATCAGTCAATGTGAATTTTCTGTTAATTTAACATAAGTTATCTCACTTCGGGTCCTTTTCTATATTTTTTTATGTTTTGTTTTATAATTTGTTTTGGACAAATGCGCATAAATAAATAAAAATGATAAAAATGATCTCTACATTTTTGTTATTATATGAAAGAAATATCTAGCTGAAACAAATTTAACAATAGAATCAAATAATATGAAACAAGAACAAAACTGCTCAAACATGTCAACAGAAAGAGTATTCCAAAACATGGTGCCACAAAGACAATTGAACATGAGTTCATTTATTTTTACACTACAAGAATTTGATGAAAAAAATAATTATTAAAAAAACTAAAAGGGAATAATATATTCACAAAGTATTAATTTTACCACATACTCCCTCTATTTCAAAATAAGTGTCGTTTTAAGATTTTTTTTCGTGTTTTAAAATAAGTGTCATTTTAGATTTTCAATAAAAAATTGGTATAAAATATTTAATCAATACAATAAAAGTTGCTAAGTCTTTCCATTGTTTGACATGTCAGCATTTTAATGCTTTCTCTATCTGACACATCATTTAAAACAAGTCACCAATAAAAACATTTCATTTAATACATATCATATTTCATTTGCCACATTAGCTTTTTTAGTTCTCCAATTTTATAAACAATGTAAAAAACAATTTTATTAAATATTTAATATTTGAAATAGCTAGATTCAGAGTTAATTTAATATTTTTAAAACAATAATCAGGTATATTTAATTAAAATAAGCCAACTAATTTTAATGTAATTTAAAATAAGTTATATATAAACTAACTAGGGAGCCATTCCGCACCAAGTGCGGGAAAAAAAAATTAAGAGATGATGACATTTTTAATTTTGAGGGTAGTAAATGTGATATCTCACGTTTTCAAATTTGTTTTATTACTGACTATTCATCCGTAATTGATAAAAGATTAAAAAATTTTAACAATTGTTTATTGATTCAAATTTTTGTATGTTATGTTTAGTTTTAGTATAACAAATGATGTTCAAGATTATTCATATATGGTATTATTCTTATTTAATATTTTTACATGTTATTATCTTGACATTTTTAAATCTACTATACATTACAATTATCTCCAAACAATAGTTTATATTTCTTAATTTTTTCATATATTTTATTTGTTCATTATATCAAATATATATATATATATATATATATATACATATCAGATGATTTTTTAAAAACATTATATCACAATATTATAATTTTCGTATTTTGTTTTGGTGGAAATATAAATTTTCATTTTCTTTAAAAAATTTCATAATCCTTATATAATTATCGTACAATAAATTTAAAATATATTAAAAAGCAAAATATATATGATATAATAAACTTTATCTCAACCAAGGAAAATGAATGTTCAAGATATTAACAAAAATATTTTTAAAAACTTTTATAGTAACTTAAAAGAATTAAAATCTTAACCTCAAATTTTATCTTGTAGAAGGAAATATAAGTAAGAATATATCTTTTCATTTATGTTAATTTTATTTTTCATAATATATTCAAAATTTTTTAAAATATTTTTTATAGTAATTTAAAATTTACTCAATCTTTTAAAAGAATTTGAAAGAGTAATTCAACTTTTTTGAATTTGGAATTATTTTTTAAAACCATTACAATTTTTAAAGAGTAATTCAATTTTTAAATTTTAAAGAATTTTAAAACTTTTAAAGAGTAACTCTTTTCTCTTAATATATTCGATTTTTTTTAAAAAAAAATTATAATAATATGATACTTATTTGTTTTTAATATTTGTTTTAAAGAAAAATATTTAAATAGATAAATTGATTAAGGACAGAGTTGAAAAAGTAGTAGCGGAATATAACACTTTTGTTTCTGAAAAGTTGTATTGTTTAATAAAGTTTATATAAACTAAAATAAGTTATATATAAACTACTACAAATAGCTTATTAATATTATTTATCTAGATTTTAGGTTTATCTTATGTTTTTAAAATAATAATAAAGTGTATAATAGAGAGTATTAGATTTAATTACTCGATTTTGTTTCATAGAGTGTATCTAAAATTTAAACTAAATCATTTATAAATTAAATATATATATAATTTAAAATAAGTTATACATAAACTCATACAATATAGCTTATTAATATTATTTATCTAGATTTAAGATTTATTGATGTTTTAAAAACAATAATAGAGTGTGTTGGATTTAATTAGCCGATTTTTTTAATAAAATGTATCTAAAATTCAAAATAAGTTATATATAAATTTAATATATATATAAAATTTAAAATAAGTTATCTAGATTTGAGATTTATTTGATGTTTAAAAAAATAATAGAGTGTGTTGGATTTAATTAGCCGATTTTTTTAATAGAGTGTATATAAAATTCAAACTAAGTCATATAAATTTAAAAATGTATAGCATATATACAAATTTCACATTGAATCAATACAAATATTTGAAAATAATTATTATAAATATATTTTTTGTAAATATATGCAGCATAGAGCGGATTTTTATCTCTTTTGGAGATATGTTTAGAACATAAATCTGTTGAAATCACGCGAAAGTATTAGTTCGAGTTGGAATTAGTATCTCAAACTCTTACAAGCAAATATTAAAGTTGGAAACTCTACGGATGTGAGATTGTTGGTGAGAAGCAAGATTTGAAAAGATCCCAAACTCAAGAGGATACTCTTTGGGAATGGACCAAAGATGTTGTTTGGAATACTAAATTTTTTTAGCAAAGATAAAGAAGACAACGACTCAAAGATCACACTAGTTAGATTGTTGTAATAAATTTAAAGATTTTTAATGACCGACAAAGTTTTCAAGATCGAGTGAGATCCAATATGTGAGTCGATTATGTGAAAGATCCAAATTTTGTTACAATTTTATTTCACAAAAAAATAAAAATTTGACCATAAAAGTTATTGTAAAAAAAGATTCAAATTTTTATGTTGGTAGAGTTGATGAGAGAGTTAAGATAAATCTGGATATACCGTTCCTAGAGAAATTGAGATACGACAAAAAATTACAGGAATAAAGAAATATATTTAACTAAAGATTGAGCTAACGATATTGTTTTAATAAATACCAAGGTTTTGGAGTTTCTTGCTCCTAAGAAAATATTATTTTGGTAACTTTTTGATAAAGTTATTGTAAGAGAGAGTGGTGGAAATATGATTTCTGTATTTTGGAAAGAAATTTTCATGTATGATTTCGATTAAGCAGAAAATAATATTTTAAGTTGACTTAAGCTCAAGAGAAGAAGAAAAGAGAAGGTTGAGTTCAAAACAAATAAATTTGCAAAAAAATTGAGAATAGAGAGAGAAACAAGAGAGGTAAAATCAAGGAAAAATGATTTCAAAGAGGCAACTACCGGATATATCAATTTCGGAGATGTTTTGATTATAAGTATAAAAATTTATGGTGTATTTCTTTTTTGTATATTTTTTTCCTAAAATATTTTTTTTATATAAAAATAAAATATATTAAATTCGTAAATACAAAATAAATAAAGTTGAACTATGTCAAGCTGAATTTGGTGTCTCAAACTCTTATAAGCAAATATTAATGTTGAAAACACTCTAGATGTGAGAAACAAAATTTGAAAATATTCAAAATTCAAGAGAATAATATTTGGGAATTGACCAAAGATGTTGTTATTTAGAAATATTAAGACTTTGTAACAAAAATGAAGAACACAACGACTCAGAGATTACACCAACTAAATTGTTGTAAGAGTAAAAAAAAAATTGTAATGAATGAAAAACGTCTCCAAACTCAAGTGTGATCCAATATGTGAGTCGTTATGGGAAATGTCCAAAATTTGTTAGAATTTAATTTCACATAAAGATTTCAAAATTTTATCATCAAAGTTTTTGTAAAAAAGATTCAAGATTTTGATGTTACAATTGATGAGAGATTCAAGATAACTCTTAAGATATTATTTCCAAAGAAATTGAGATACGACAAAGAATCGCATGAATAAAGAAAAAACGGAAAATTGAACTGGCAATTTTGTAGTTTAGAGAGGTCAATGCCTGAAAGATTAAATTTAAGATGTTTTGATTACAAGAATAATAATGTGTGCATGTATTTGTTTTTAATATTTTTAGGTTTAAAACAAAAACAATAAACAAAATATTTTAAATTAATAAATATAAAATAAATAATATAAAATAAATTATTTAAACAAATTTCCGCAGCGTAGCGCGGGTATTTATCTAGTTTAATATCAAGTTCATTAAAAAATATCAAAAGTTAATTTGAATTTAAAAGATAGATTCTTTTAATATATATATTAAAATTTGTGTGAATTATCAAAACAATACTCTCTCTGTTTAACAAAAAGTGTCATTGTGATATTTTTCACAAATTAAGAAAACATATTAAAATTTCTTTTATACTTTTTAAATTTATATTAACTTTTTGTATTTTTCTATAAACTTAAAGTTAAATTAGAGATTTTGCATCAAGTTTTACACACAATACTTATTCTAAAACAAAAAATTAAATTTTAAACGACATTTTTTGTGAAACGGAATGAATACTTATTATCAAACAAATGGAATGTATTTAATTAAAGCAACATTAGTTAAATGTCACCGAAGAATCAATATATAGATTTTCTAAATGAGTAAAGAAAATATTGTTTATCGAGTAATTACAAAAACCCGTCATTAAATGTTAATCATTGGGGTAAGGGAAAACAAGAGTAATAATGGGAGAAAGGGGAGACAAAAGAGTAATTAATGTTTAATGACCAAACTAAAATAAAGTTTGTAAAAATCATTAAAATTAGGAATTTGTCTTTGGGCGGCTGCTTTCCGCTTAACACAAGAACGCTATTTTGTCTCCTCCACGAGCCTTACCTCTTTCATTTCTCAGACATTTCGTCAAACACATGGTGTTCACTCCGAAACAGTTAACGAACTAAGTAGGGGTTCTAGCTTGGTTTTCTCCGATTAGAAGGGGGGCAAAAAGAGAAAACGAGGGCTTAGCCGAGTGATGTGATAGAGATGGAAGGAGTTGAGCTAGAACTAGAGAGAAGAAGCAAGTTCTTGAACAGCTTGATACAGAAGAAGAAGAAGGCAAAAGAACAGCAAGATCAGAAAGATGAGTTCAATGTTCGAGTTAGGGCTTCAGATATGCCTTTGCCTCAACAGAACAGAGCCTTTAGTTTGTCGCGTGAGATTTTGAATGCTACCCCTGGAAAGGCTGACAACAAACGACTCGCTCTTGCCCTAAAAAAGGTAGATCTTTTGTCTCTCTCTTCTATTTTTTTTGTATCTGGGTTGAAATGGAGTCTCTGAAGTCTAGTACTGTGGAGTGAGTTTTGGATTTTTGATACAGAATCAAACTAGTGTGCTGCTTTTGTGTTCTAGGGCTAAGTCTCAAGTTGCATGCTTTTTGTACACTGTAGTTATTGTCTTCTCGTTTTTGATTGGTTTGAAGATGTGTGTAATTATGTGATGAATCTTGAATTTGGATTTTCGTTTTGTGTACTTGCATATTGCTCAAATTCGTAGATGGTCCCAAATTTGTTTTTGCTTTCATTCGGTTGCATTATACTTATTTTCCATTGTTGTTGTCTTTTCTATCTGTAGCTTTGGTTAGTTTACTTAGTCCTTTTTTGTATTGTGAGGATACCTTTAGTATGAGTCTCTATGTGAGAAGTCTTGAACCTGGATGTTCTTGTTGCTTATTGAGAAGAAATTGGAGTTGACTTAATCCATTTCTTATTTGACCTAGCATCCACCATCTGTTAAGCTTCTTTAAATGTGCTGATAGAGTTTAGCTGCTTCCTGATGATAACTCTGGAGCATGTTTGCTTTAGGAACTGAGCCTTGCCCAAATACAACCTTCTATAAAGGACTCGGTTGTCTTATGATAAACCGGTTTTACTACCCCATATATAGAGTTGTCCATTTTTTACAGTGTGCATATAGCTGATGATTAACACTTTAAAATGTGACGATATTGTTCCTCTTAGAGGGCTTTGATAAGTAGCTTTTGATTTGAACTTATAGAGCAGTTTTTTTGTGTGTAAGAATTTGTGAATCTCTCAATTTCTCATATTGGAATAGGTAGAGGCATTGATTGATTCATAAAATGGTTTAATTAAGTGGGTGAGTAAAAAACTATAGTGTTTCACTTATCTGTGTGCAGATTAATGTTTGTCTCAGTGTTCATTATTACTCTTAATAATGGCTACCACCCTTAGCTTTTGTGGTTGACATACGAGTCAGTTTCTGCTGTTTGTCTTGTTTTTATCTTCTTGTTTGATATTGGATCTCTTATCTCGAAATTGACCTTCATATGTTTCTTATCTCTTCATAATCTCTTAAGTTCAGCTTCTATGTTAGCCACTGAAGTGAATCTACCCCCATTTCTGTTGAAAACTTTATTCATCAAACAGTTTTCGATATTTCGTACGTTTCAGGACTTTGATTCGGCCTATGGCCCGGCATGGCACTGCATTGTTGGGACCAGCTTTGGTTCGTACGTCACTCATTCCATTGGAGGATTCATATATTTTCAGATCGACAAGGTTTATGTTCTTCTCTTCAAGACTGCAGTTGAGCCGTTAGATCACCAATGAGAAAAAGTTGATGAACTTTGAATTAGTCCATCTTTTTGATATCTCTGTCTTTGTATTCACACTCTTATGTAATTCTTGAGCTCCCTGTGTTAATCTCTGCCTAGACAAAAGCTTTGTGGCTCCTATTGTGTAATTAGAAGTGAATTTCTCCTATGATTTATTTCTGACTTCACAATTCATGATATTGTTTTTCGTCTAACAACTCATATGTTTTTGCAAGTTTTCACCATGGACAAAGCATCCGAACCAAAACCTAAAGCGGACCACGAGGCACGAGTAGCGTTTGTACACAGTTGAATCCATTAGAGACATTTCTTTTAGATAATTTTCAGTATCTTAATCCTCGGATTAATTCGTTTATAACCAAATACTTACTGTATATCCATTAGAGCTAATTCGAGTTGTTTCTGTTTGTGTTGACATTTCTCGTCTCCTTAAAAGAGCTTTAAAACCCAAAACCTCCATATCAAGTTCGAACCTCCGGTTAAATAGAATCAAGAAACACAAAAAAAAAGAAGCAGTGAACAAAAAGATGGATCAATCTCAGCGAACAGTCGCTGCTACGCCTTCATCTTCTCGATCGTACCAATTCCACCCTGCGCGTGCTGCAATTATCGATCTTTTCAATCTCTACTTAGGGGTTTAATCTCATTTCCAATCTTCCCTTTTTCTTCGATTTTTTTTTCTTTTCCATTTTCTCTGCTGATTTTGCCTTCTTTTTTACAGAGAGGAAGCCGTCAAAAGCCCGATGAATCCCTCCGAGATCCTCCGTAGGTTTCTACAATCTTTTGCTTCAATTGTTTTGGTTCAAGCTCAACTTGAACATCGAATTTGACAACAACAAAAAAAACTTATTGATTCTGAATTACTCTTGTCGATGTCGATACTTTTGATTAGGAACAAATCACAGAAGCGTGTTCATGCTCCGAGCAGAGACTTACCTCCAAGAAACGAGCAATTCATTTTGGATTTTGAGCAGCTTCAGAGCCAATTCAATGTAAAGTTTCGTTTTTTACTATCTATTTACTTCTCTTTGTGAAATATGTAAAATAAAGTTTGTTTATTTTTCGAACTCTTTATTAGGATCCAGAGCAATTGAGGACGATTACAGAGTCAGTTTTGATATCTCTGGTGGTGCAATGTAGCAATCATGCACCTAGGGCTGAGTTTCTTCTCTTTGCATTGCGTACATTGTGTAGGATTAGTTATATCAATTGGGATACTTTTTTACCATCCCTTCTCTCTTCAGTTTCCGCTGCTGAGGCGTCGATAAGCCAAGGTGCTCAAGCGGCTGGTTCTTCTGCTACTTCTTCACAGTCTTTAGTTCCTGTATCTGCGAATCCTATCCCTAGCTCGTCGAATTATCATTCCACCAATCCAACTTCATTGTTGCCTTCAGCTCATGGTATTGGTTCTCCATCAGCTTCAGGGAATGAGCCGGGTTCTGTAACTACTTTCGCACAGGTTAAGTCTTTGGAAAATGGGCAGCAGATTGCAAGGGCAGGCCATACTGTTAGAGAGAATGCTATGAGAAATAGTCAACGGATAAGAGCTGCTGCTATAAACAGTCTGCGCCAGCTCAGTTGCAAGATTATCTTGATTGGCCTTGAATTTAATCTCAAACCCGTTACTCATGCCGAGATTTTCCAGTACATGATGAATTGGCTTGTGAACTGGGACAGGAGAGATCTGGGAACTGAGGACTCTGCAGGAAAGTCGTGGAGATCTGAGAAGACTTTAGCTGAATGGTTACGGAGTTGTTTGGATGTGATCTGGCTGTTGGTAGAAGAGGGTGAATCTCGAATTCCGTTTTATGAGTTATTGCGCAGTGGTCTACAGTTTATAGAGAACATACCTGATGATGAAGCCTTGTTCACTCTTATCATGGAGATACACCGGAGGCGAGATGCGATGGCCATGCACATGCTCATGTTGGACCAACATCTTCACTGTCCAACATTTGGTACCAATCGTATGGTGTCCCAAACAACTGCCAATGTTTCAGTCGAAGCTGTGGCACACTTTCGCTATTCACCAATTACGTATCCAAGTGTGCTTGGGGAACCTTTATATGGAGAGGTGATTCCCATGAAATTGAGGAGATTTGTCTTATAGCTTAGTTGGCTCTTGGTGTTATTGTGTAATGTACACGCTTTGCATTAGGCAGACAATTTGTGAACTTCAATCATTTCTTCTTCTTTTTCGATACTGGCAGGATCTGGCGATGTCTATTCCAAAAGGAAGCCTGGATTGGGAGAGAGCAGTGCGTTGCATTAGACATGCTATTCGCACTACGCCGTCACCGGACTGGTGGAAGCGTGTTCTTGTTGTGGCCCCTTGTTATAGACCACCAGCACAAGCAGGGCCCATCCCTGGTGCTGTTTTCACTTCTGACATGATTTGTGAAGCAATCATTGACAGGATTGTTGAGCTTCTTAAGCTAACTAACTCAGGTAATGTTTGTCTTTCCCTAGTTTTCATGTCTTTAATCGGTCACTTCCTTTTAAAATTATGGAAAAGATTTTGAAATAGCAAGTGGTTTTGCTAATTGTCACGATCTGTAAAGAACCTACATTTTTTACGTTATATTCTAGTCCATATTAAGTTTTAGATAGAAAAAGATAAAAGTAAAGAGTTGAGATACCACAATACAAGGACTGCTTTGGTATTGATTCTGTAGCCGTTGCTTTTCCCCCTCTCTGTGCAGATGCAAATTGCTGGCAGGAGTGGCTGGTTTTCTCGGATATTTTCTTCTTTCTAATTAAAAGTGGGTGTACTGATTTTGTTGATTTCATTGATAAGTTGGTATTACGCCTTAACGGTGTTGATAACCATATTCTTCGGACGAATCATGTGACGTGGCTGCTTGCACAAATAATACGCGTGGAGCTTGTGATGACTGCTTTGAACTCAGATGTTAAAAAGGTCCTTTCTCAATTACAGTGATGTGTTTGCAGCTGCAATGCAATTGTCTGTACTTCTTTTTTGTTGAACTTGACATCGCAACTTGTGCTCTATTTGGGTTTTCTCTCAGGTGGAGACTACTAGGAAGATCTTATCATTTCACAGGGAAGACAGAAATTCTGATCCCAATAATCCTCAGAGTGTGTTGCTTGACTTCGTAAGCAGTTGTCAGAATCTACGGATTTGGTCCCTAAGCACAACGACTAGGGCATACCTAAACAATGAACAGCTGTTGAAGGGAAAACAGATTGATGAGTGGTGGAGAAGCAAAGGTACATAAGGTTTCGATTGCAGGGCTTGGAGTAGGAAGCAGAGAATCCCCGATTATAAAAACCATCCTCTCATTCTGTTTTTTTTTTTTTTTTTTGGGGTTCTCAGGAGAGCGCATGATGGATTATATGAATATGGATGATAGGTCGATTGGCATGTTTTGGGTTGTATCCTACACCATGGCACAACCAGCATGTGAAACAGTTATAAATTGGTTATCTTCAGCTGGCATGGCTGAGTTGCCGGGATTACAGCCAAACGACAGAGTAATGATGACGCAGGAAGTGACACCGTTACCTATGTCATTGCTATCTGGCTTTTCAATGAATTTGTGCTTGAAACTGGCCCTTCAGATGGAAGAAGCTTTGTTTGTTAGCCAGGTTTGTTTCCTTTGTCTCACAAAGATGATTATATATGTTATGTGATGCACTGATCTATGAAGAACATCTTCTTTGGCCAGTTTTACTTACTGACCTGTTTTCTACGGTTTAGTAAACAACATTAGCGGTTGTTCAAAATTGTTAATTGTAGATTTTAAAATCCTGAGAAAAAATGAATTTGGTGTCATAGTAAAACATCTGAGTGCAGGTTGTTCCTAGCATTGCAATGGTTGAGACATACACAAGATTGCTTCTGATTTCCCCTCACTCGATGTTCCGTTCGCATTTCAGTGTAAGCTGTTTGGTTCCTTCTGTTACCTTTTGACTTTCATTATCATATGTTTTATTACTGTCTGTTGTCTATTGGTCATAAGAGATTCATGAGATTAGCTAACTTTCTGTAGCAATTGGCCCAGCGAAATGCTTCTCTGCTAAGCAAGCCTGGCGTGACGTTGCTTGTTCTTGAGATTCTGAATTATCGTTTGCTTCCGCTCTACAGGTAAAACTAGCAAAAAGTTCTCAAATTGGAGTCATCCTTCTTTACTTTTTAACTGGGTCATTCTCTTAGTTAGATGACAATTGTTTAGGGCTTCGCCATATTGGCTGTTTGACCCGATTACACAAAATTACTGATCCTATTGATGCACCTTTTGCAGATACCAAGGAAAGAGTAAAACTTTAATGTATGATGTTACTAAAATAATCTCTGCATTGAAAGGAAAACGTGGTGACCACCGTATATTCAGACTAGCTGAAAACTTATGCATGAATCTCATTCTATCACTCAGAGACTTCTTTTCTGTGAAACGGGAGGGAAAAGTAAGTGATTTTTTCAAATTACTCACTGTCTTCTTCTTATTCTCTGCCAGGATGATTCAGGTGTAAATAATTGTTCTTCTGTTATTATCACTAGGGGCCAACTGAATTCACTGAAACATTAAACCGCATAACCATCATGACTCTTGCTATCACAATTAAAACACGTGGTATCGCAGACGCTGATCATTTAGTTTATCTGCAAACCATGTTGGAACAAATACTCGCGACGAGTCAGCATACATGGTCAGAGAAGACGCTGCGACATTTCCCATCCCTTCTCCGTGACACCTTGATTGGACGGGTAGACAAGAGGGGCCTATCAATTCAGGCGTGGCAACAGGCTGAAACAACTGTGATAAACCAGTGCACTCAGCTTCTCTCACCATCTGCTGAACCCGCGTACGTTGTGACATACCTCGGTCACAGTTTTCCTCAACATCGTCAGTATCTATGTGCTGGTGCTTGTCTGCTGATGCAAGGCCACGCTGATAACATTAACAGCGCAAATCTGGTTTGCTTTGCTTAGTCTCTTCATAGTTGTGAACTGATTGCTAGTTGATAGTGGTATGATTTTCTCTTCTAAATGATTATCAGGCACGGGTTCTGAGAGAAGTTTCTCCTGAAGAAGTCTCTGCTAACATATACACTTTGGTCGATGTTATGCTTCACCACATTCATGTAGAACTTCAGCAAGGACAATCTTTAGAGGTTTCTGTCTGCCAGAAGAGATTGACCTCACTTTTGCTTGATCCATCTTCTTACATTGCATCCTAATATTTTTTAGGCAGTTCTAGACAAGGCAGGCGCAAATCTTGCATTTTTTTTCTGGACACATGAAATGCTTCCACTCGACATTTTTCTTCTGGCGCTCATTGACCGTGATGATGATCCGCACGCCTTGATAATTGCAGTACGTTTATGCTTTTACGTGAAAGAAGCTTAAGATCCTAGAAATTATACAATGTTGTTTTCAATTTATTTGCAGATGAGCCTACTTAAAACGCCAGACCTTCTGCTGAGGATTAAAAACTACTGCCAAAACCGTGGGTCTCCTGAACATTGGCTTGTCACACAGGTGTTCAAACGCAATGAACTCCAGAAGGCCCTTGGTAACCATCTTTCTTGGAAGGACAGGTAATATATCTTAGCCCATTTCAACGTCAATATAACTGACTCCTAACAAAAATTCACATAATCACACGGCTTTGATTGTTTGACGGGTTTCGTTGGCATTCAACCATGAATGTGTGATGGAACCTTCCATGAATTCATGGCAAACTTGTGCATGACCAGGAATTGTGTGATTTTTTTTTTTTTTTTGGCAATTTTGTGTTGCATTCTGATAAAATTGGAAAAATGTTTTACCTTTTCATTGTGTTAACGCAGGTATCCAACGTTCTTTGATGATATTGCGGCGCGTTTGCTTCCAGTTATCCCTCTAGTTGTGTACAGGCTCATCGAGAACAATGCGATGGAGCATGCTGATAATCTTTTGCTTGCACACTCGCATTTTCTAGCTTATCATCCTCTCAGATTCACGTTTGTCCGTGACATACTCGCCTATTTCTATGGTCATCTTCCTGGGAAACTTGTTCTGCGCATGCTCAAAGTACTTGATCTCAGCAAGGTAATTTAAAAAAAAAAATCCCGATCTTACTTTGATTCTGAAATTAACCTCATGTTGATGCTGCTTCTGGATCCAGTTTAAAGATATTGTTGAAAATTCCTTTATCTGATTTGGTTCTTTATCAAATACAATCACCACATAAACTTTCAACTCATAAAATGTCAGAGAGATTTTTACTAGTCTTCTTGTGATCTCACTTCTTTCTAGAGCAATGATTCACTCATACACACAAGTCTTTGTTTTCTCGTATTCTGACTGAGATATTTTCATTTAGGGTTTGTAATATATATTTCTTTATATGATAAACTACTTCTATATTTAAGTCTCTGGATTTTTCCATGATAAATACATACAAACTAGATGCCATTTTCCATTTTCTTATCAATTGTCCATTTCATTGTCTTCATATATTCGGTAGTAATACCTAAGAAAGAAAATGTTCTATGTTGTTTTTCACCATTTTATCTAGGTACCTTTGACCGTAACTGTTTCCACATTCGATTAAACAGAACGTAACAACTCTTTTGACATTCCCGCAGATTCCATTCTCTGAATCATTCCCGCAGTACATTAGCCCTGCCGGTGCGGCTGTATGCCCACCTCTAGATTACTTCGCTACTCTTCTGCTTAATCTCGTAAACAACGTTATACCTCCACTTAGCAGCAGCAGCTACTGCAGCTCGAGGTCTGGCTCAATGGCAGACATCTTAAACAGCTCATCGAGACCTCCTCATGGAAAAACTCCAGGAACATCTCAGCCTGGACCAGCAAACGCCTCTGAGGGCCAGAAAGCATTCTATCAGATCCAGGACCCAGGAACTTACACTCAATTGGTTCTTGAGACGGCCGTGATCGAGATCCTCTCGCTTCCAGTCTCCGCTGCTCAGATTGTCTCTTCGCTTGTCCAGATAATTGTCAACATACAATCGACTCTCATTCAATCTGGAAACGGGTTTCACGGTGCTGCAAACGGGGTGGGGCAAGGTTCGGTACTGCCAACGTCTCCCTCAGGAGGGAGCACGGACTCCATGAGCGCTAGCCGGTCCACGGCGAGCTTTGTCTCTAGAAGCGGTTATACATGTCAGCAACTGTCTTGTCTTTTGATTCAAGCTTGTGGGCTTTTGCTGGCTCAGCTCCCTCCAGATTTTCACATGCAGCTTTACTTGGAGGCATCACGGGTGACAAGGGAAACATGGTGGCTTAAGGACGGGAAGAGATCACAAGGTGAACTAGACTCGGCTGTTGGATACGCTTTGATGGATCCTACATGGGCTGCTCAGGACAACACCTCAACTGCCATAGGTACGCTATAGCTTCTAGATCTATAAGTGAATGTTTGTTTGGATTTTGTTTTTACATGTGTATCGCTGTATCTTCTTCCAGGAAATATAGTCGCCTTGCTTCATGCTTTCTTTAGCAATCTCCCACAAGAATGGCTTGATGGCACGAATGCCATCATCAAGAACCTCCGGCCTGTGACATCTGTCGCAATGCTCAGAGTTGTATTCCGTATTATGGGGCCACTGCTTCCGAGGCTTGCCAACACACATACGCTCTTTAACAAGGTACTCTTATGGCTTGTACCCATATGAAGTGGTCAATCTTTTCAAGTATATGCTTGTGAGAGTTACTATGTAACATTCTGTTCATATCAAATGTTATATCAATGGCTGGATAAAATTTGATATTATGTAGTTGCCGTCTTCTAGCATGTTAATACATAGTCAGATAGTCTCTGGAGTAAACAACATAAATGGAACGATTTCATTTTCATGTTCATCACTAAACTCGACTAAAGGTTTCTTGTAACTTGACTTTGGTATTCATTTTTTGTTTCTCAACAGACGCTAACCCTTCTCTTAACCGCACTGGTCGATGTTTTTGGAAAGAACGCACAGACAGCAGCCCCTGTTGAAGCATCCCAGATTGCAGATCTTATTGATTTCCTGTAAGCTTCTATAAATTACCATAGCAAAACATGGATTCACTATTGTCTCTATGGATTAACAATCATATAACTGTTTTCTTTATCCCAAGCCGTTCAAAAATTTTCCCTGCAACATATTTTCTTGTGAGGATTTGTTTGGATGATTAGATGTCAATTATTGCAGACACCATATTATTCACTACGAAGGACAAGGAGGAGCTGTTCAAACTAGCAGCAAGCCGAGACCAGACATCTTGGTGTTAATCGGAAGAGCAGCAGATTCTCTCCGACCAGATGTACAACACCTTCTCGCTCATCTCAAAACTGACCCCAATTCATCGATATACGCAGCTGCTCATCAGAATACTGCAAAGACCAACACCTCTTAATGAACACTCAGATGATAATGTGTGTCCGTGGTGGAGGTAAAGTGGTAAAGAGCAATAGAAGCTTAGAAGATTGTGTAATCTACAACTTGTTCTGGTAAATTTGGTTCATGGATACACAACTTGTTTTGTTTATATCGTGTATATATGTCAACGGTTGTTACTCTAATTTATGAAATCTAGAATTTAAATCATCCGTAAGATGATAAAGCGGGCTTAGGTATTTTAAATGAAGTATATTTTGACAAGTGTTGTAATGATTTTGGATGATTTTTTTTATTATTTTTGACAATCTCATTGTTTTCGACGTATTATCAACCGGTATTGTACAACATATAACACAATAGTTATATAAATATTATTTGATCTGCAAATAATATAAATATTCATAACAACAGTTATATAATAATGTAAGAAGATTCACATAAGCATATAATGAATTGATTGTAATTAAGGTAAGCTTTTGTTACTTGCCACGAGAAGAAGATGATGATCTTTGTTTCTCCAATTGTCGGAAAAGGCTACCATCGTAGACGCCCCTTATTGCATCTTTCGTATACAAACCATTTTTGTCTTTGGCTAACTTAAGTATTGTTTTCCATTCTAACAAAGCTGAAAACCTGTTCATATATCCTCAAGTATAAGCATCGTGCCACGGTACGTTGTGACTATGATTATAATTTTGTGGGAAAAATTAAGCAAGATAGAAACAAGGAACGAACCATCCTATATAATCGTCAGGTTCTCTGTTAGTCTCAAGCATTTGTATAATTTCTTTTGGAGTAAGAGCATCTATATGTGTAAGAGCATGCTTCTCAAACATCTCCTCGAATTTCGATTCCACAAATCTGTTAAATATAGGAAGAAAGTAAATGATATTTGTAAAGTTGTATGTTGTAATTATAAGTTTAAAATACGCACAAAAAAACACACACACACGGATAATTAATACATTGAATTTTATATAATCTTATATAAGGTTATAACAAAAGATGTCAAAGGAAGAAATGAAAAGACCTTCCATCCTTGTCGTAGACGCCGGTGTCACTACCATGAATGCCAAAACGACTATTCTTCACTTCTATTGGAAACAACGGCGAGAATCTCTTTCCCTACTTAACATAATTCACACAGTTGCTTCAAAAACAATAGTAACACTAACACATATCTCAATAATTTAACTTAACATAGATTGTTTGCCTAATCATAAGCTAAAAACAATCAAATCAACAACTAATCAGTGTGTGTGTGTGTGTATAGGTTAAATATATATATATAAAAAACAATGTATTGAATTATTAATCATCCGTGTGTGTGTTTTTGTGCTTTTTTAAAACTTAATACAACATACAACTTGGAATAAAAACACACACACGGATTGTTAATACATTGTTTTCTTTTTATTGAATAGTTTAACATAGATTGTTTACCTACTCATACCCATTCCCTTCTATTTTCCTAGTAGATTCGAATTTAAAACATATAGTATGCTTGATCGCATTGCAAAACCAAGAGTACGTAAAGAAATGAGAAAAAGAGGAGTATTATAAATTTGGTACCGGACGAGTTTTCTGGCTGAGTCCTATGTTGATGAAGATAGAAACGAAAGCCGACTTCAGACGCCCTTCCCCGAGCGCTCTAAATCCTTTTTTTTTTTTGGTTTTACATCAACGAATTAAATTTGTTTTTAAGTTAAACATAAGAATAAGCAACATATCAAAATCTTAATTCATATTTTATTACTTAAAATATGTTTTCTTGGAGGTCAAAATAATAAATTGTGTATGTTACCTTGGTAGGTTTCCCAGGGATAAATGACGCCGTCTCCGTTCCTGTCGAAGAAGGCCACATGTTTCTCCAATGCAGTTCTTCCTGAATGAACTGATCTTCTTCCTACATAACAACATAAACCCTTTCTTTCGACTTACAAAATGAAAAAGAAAACAACATTTAACTTCTCCAAAAAATTTAAGAGAGTAAAAGAAACAATATATAAGGACCATTTCAACCTACTCTTATAGATCTTGTGCAATTTTTTAATCAAATGTTTTAGTTGATGTGTTAAGAAACATTATACATTTAAAAGCTCTAGTTGCATATGCTGAAACGGTCATGAATAACATTACCTTTGCACTTGGGGGAAACAGAGGAAGGTGCTACAGGCTGATGAGACATGAGAAATATATATATCAGAGATGGAGATGAGTAATATCACACAACACTGAATTTAACTCAGGATCATTCTTTGGGTTTATATAAATAAGTAATCGAAGAAGCTGTTAGTTTTTTCTTTATATTGGTTAATTCTTTTTTTATTAGGTGTTAGTTACACATAAACAAAGATTTGATCGGAAATAAAGTGTGGATAGAGGCTTTTGTGTGTGTCTCTCTACTTATGTGTCTTGGACATGTATTGTCATGCGTAGACGCATACCTCTTTTATACAAAAGGATCAGAAAGTGTGAGACTCTTTTTATTTTTTTGTTACTTTCCTTTTTAATTCACTATCATCCCTTTCTTGGCTTACACGGTACCAATCTACTCAAAATCTCCTTGTTCATTCATCAATCTGACATTAAATGTTCTCGTCTTTGGTTTTCAATAGGATATATCATTACTACTTTTTGCATTCACCTGGATACTAATAGCTAATCAACTTACATATTCACCATTTGAAAATTTTGGTTCTCAACCTTGGTGAATTTAAAATGTTCATAATCCATTTTTTAAGGCACAGTTCCAAAGTAAAAGACATATATACAAGTTGGCAACTAAAATGGTAGGTTGGTTGAGATGATAATTATTTTGCGGTTGATCGTCTTAAAAATTCTGAATAAAAAATCCAAAATAATTTTAATTACAATAATATAATATTTCCTCTTGTCTTCATCAGTGTCTCACTAACAGCAGCAAAAACTAACCCTCTTTTTTCACAGCAAATTAGGGCATCCAAAGAACAACTAGGAACTCATCTACGAACCAAGAAGAGAAAGAAGAGAAAGGTTCATTAAGATAATCATCACCTGTTTTTGGCGGACTTATATATATTCTCAAACAATACTATAACATTAGGAAGGTGTAGGCAATTTCAAAGCTTCAAATGATGTTTATATACACTGTTCCTTGTATTAATACATATTGCTGATTACCCTCTCTTCACATCACACAACATTTAGCTGGTCCCTTTGGATCTGCCCTAGCTTCCTCGTTACCTGGAGAAACAAGACTTTAATTAGCGCCCGATGGTCTTAGGACTTGTCAAAAGCAAACATTCTCAATCCAAGTAATCCCCCGAATTGTCCATGTTTGTCTATTAAAGGGGTTCAAAACAGGAAGTGATATCTCATCCAGTCATCCTCATCAATCTGTGACAGTATTTGTAAACAGCATTTGGGGTTTGCACTACAGAAATTACCTTCCGGAGGTTGAGCTAACTTCCGATTGTGCGAAGTCATCATTTCTTTTTTCAGCTTAACCAGTATGTCCTCCATTGTATATTCTCGCCGCCAGTTAGTGAGCATAGGGAAGAGACTCGGTTCAACCTGATTTTATATATTTCGATACAACTTGTTAGAATAAGCATCTATCTATAGCCACACACACATACCAGAAATGATGTCAAAAGAGGTTACTACCACTCCACTTTCTGGGTTAACACAAGACATGTTTATCCGGGTCTGGAACCTCACACTCGGTGGGCTTTCTGGGTATTCCTTACCACAGAATAGCTTCAGCTGGAAGATTTTCCCTTCATAAGCAGTCTGATATTCGTTCATCACCAAAAGGAAAACATAAATCTTCTCAAAATCCAAAAGCACAAACCAAAAATTTCCTTCCTTTTTGTCCACTATAATCAATAGTAATCAAAAAATGTAACTACAGAGCATTTGGAGTAAAGGAACTCAGCTAAAAGTTATGTATCAATTCGAGTAAAAGCCGCACAACTACTAGTTACTTGAGGGGCACACAGCAATACTACCCGAAACAGAGGGACAAAAAAGTAGAAGAAAACTCCAAAGCATATCCAAAAATGTTTGAACACTAAAATCCTATCTAAACCAATTATCTCCTAAAAGTGTTCAAAATGGCATCTTTACTCTACGAATCACAGATACAGGTGAGAAAAATATACATACATTAGGAGGGCCAAGAATGGTGCCAGTCCAAGATTGCATATAAATATCATCAGCATCATCCATTCCATAGCTGACAGTACCATCTCCAATACCTTTCTCACCTCTTTCAAGCTCTTCCAACAATCTAAAATTCCTCGGAACTACCAACACAAAACCAATCCATAAGATAGACTCAACAAATCTCCCAAATCAAATCATTTTACAGATCAGATACCTAATCGAGACAATGGATCCGGTCACATTCTGACTAAAAAGCTCGGAAACAAAACTATAGCATTACAAAAGCCGTAGATCTCAAAATTCTATTGACGTGAACGATTGATGAAATTAAAGAGAAATCAACCAAACTTACCAACAACCTTGGCTTCCTCCGAACTCATCGCCGGATCGTAGATGAATCTCAGGAATAATAATTAGGGTTAGGTGAGAGAGAGAGAGAGAGAGAGAGAGAGAGAGAGAGAGAGAGAGAGAAAAAAGATCAGAGCAATAGCGAAGTAGCAATCTCAGAAAGAGAGAGAGAGAGACTATTCATTCAGACCAAGTAGTGTTTGTTTTACCACAAAGGCTTTCGATAGAAATTAATATTTGGGATATTAAGAAAACTCTGCCTATTTCTAGGAAAATAATAGGATTACATAGCTCATTTATACATGGAAAACTTATTATATTAGTTTTACTAGATTATGTCCTGCGGATTATATATAATATTTTAAAAATTCATAATAATATAAATATAAATATAATTATCCGTAAAAAATATTTATTATATATTAAAATGATTTTTTTAAAATAAACCGTTATTATATATTTAATAATAAAAAATAATATATCTGTTAACCAATCAAACTCACAATTATAATTATTTATTAATATTTTTTTAATTTATTGTATTACTTGGTATTCTTTTAATTTATTGTATTACTTGGTATTCTTTTAATTTATTGTATTATTTGGTATTTGATTAATCGTTATCACATGTTTTCTAATATCAATTTTTACATTTCAAATCTGAGACATGTGAATTTTAAGCGAATCGATTTTTGTATTTATATTTCAATAAAATTTAATTTTAATTATATTTATTTATTTTTTCTTTTCCAAATTAATATTAAAAATTATCATTTTCTTATTAAAAACCAATAATTGAGAGATTGACACATGGAAATTTAAAAATTAATTTTACATTTCTATTTAAGAAAATTTATTTTGAATTTCTTTTTTCTTTTCTGAATTGCCATAATAATAAATTAGTTTTCTTTTTACTTTCTTATTTTAATTATTTTTCTTATTTTTTTAAGATCAGATATTTAACTTTGTCTAATTAATTTTCGTATATTTATTTGAATAAGATCTTTGCGGGAGTAGAGCTGATCTCAGGATTAGAGGGATGTGAACCATCATGATTTTAAAGTGATTTAATTTATATTTTAATAAAATTTATTTTTCTGAATAAAAAAAATAAAAAATAGTTAAAAAAAGTTCCATCTAAATTTACGGTGTTGTCTGTTTTAACTAATTGTTGTCTGTTTTTGTAGTTATTTGCTTGATTTACATATCTACTGATAGAGTCAATTCTTGACTGATAATTATAAAAAAAAAAAAAATTTCAACGACTGATAATTATAATTAAATTGAAAGATTGACTCGTAGAAATTTAAAAATTGATATGTTTAAGTTTAAAGATTAATAATAATTGAAAGATTGACACGTAAAAATTTAAAATTATTTTAAATTTTTATTTTAAAAATTTATCTTTTTAATTATATTTGATTCTTTTTTTTATGAATTGATATAATAATAAATTAGTTTATTTTCTACTTTCTTATTTTAATTATTTTTCTTATTATCAGAAATTTAACTTTGGCGAATTAGTTTTTGGGAGTAGAGCTGAGGGTATGGGGACGTGAACCATCATGATTTAAAAGTCAAAGAATTATTTAATTTAAATTTCTGATAAAATTTATTTTTCTGAATCAATAAAGAAAATAGTTTTAAAAAATCCATATAAATTTACGTTGGTGGTCACTAATTTTAATTAGTTATTGTCTGTTTTTGTAAGTTCTTGGCTGATAATTAATAGATTGGAGAAAGAGTGGTTCCCTTGAAGTGCTATATATCTTTCATCTCATATCTCCTGATATAGTAGATTTAACAGTTTTTTTGGTCGGAAAAAACTGGAATTATTGATTTTATTATTGATAGAGTGAAAAAGAGAACTTCGACGTAGAGCGCAAAATTTTTATCATCCGCTGGCAAGGAAATCTTATTAAAATATGTGGCTTTAGCGATGCCGGTATTCTCTATGTCTTGTTTTAAATTACCTCGGGGAGTAATTTCCGAAATTGAATCACTCCTTATGCGATTTTGGTGGGCTAAAAGTACAGCTAAAAAAGGTATCCCTTGGATAGCTTGGAAGAAATTACAATATACGAAAAGTGAAGGGGGTTTAAGCTTCTGTGACCTAACCAAATTTAATGATGCGCTTCTTGCTAAGCAAGTTTGGCGGATTATACGCTATCCAGAATCCCTTTTAGCTAAATTACTAAAAGCCCGTTATTTTAAGGATATTTCGATTCTTGAAGCTACACCCAAACGGTCTCAATCTTTTGGTTGGTCATCACTCCTTGCTGGGCTGGATGTTATAAAGAAAGGATCTCGGTTTCTGCTCGGTGATGGTAAGCGGATCAACGTCGGACGTGATAAACTTGTTACCACTCATCCTCTGCGACCGGTGATTCTATCTCGTTCATCTTCGACACTCATGTTATCGGACTTTATGTCGTCCTCTGGCGACCACAGATTTTGGAATGACGAAATGATTTCCTCCTATATTGATCTCGTTGATCAACAATTTCTTCGGCAAACTTATATTCCACAACATTCTAAACCTGATAAACTAATCTGGCCTTACTTTCGAACCGGCGAATATACAGTGAAGTCTGGATATTGGTTTCTTACACATGACCCAAGTTACCAAATTATTCGGCCAGCTCCTCTGAAGGGGTCCATCGACCTTAAGAACAAGATTTGGAAATTACCTATATTACCTAAGATCAAGCATTTTCTATGGAACATGTTATTGTATGCCTTAGGTTCAACTACTATGTTGAATACTCGTGGTATGCATCTAGATCCAACTTGTGTCCGCTGTGGCACTTCGGATGAAACAATAAATCATATATTTTTGAATGCCCATATGCTATATTGGTATGGCGTCTTGCTAATATACCATACTTGGTTCTCAACCATACTTCGGATAATATGGAAGATACGTTCTTAAGTTTTTTGACCTACAGAATCGTTCTTCTTTATTGCCGGATCAATATCTTATGCCGTTCTGGCTCCTTTGGAAATCGCGGAATAAGCTTATCTTTACTGGTATCCGCGAAAGTCCGGACCACCTAATTCTACTAACAAAGGCGGAGGTTTTAGAGTGGAATCGTGCTACTGTTCGCCTCCATTGTCCTATGTCGGAGTTGCAAGATACGTCCACCTTGCCACCATGGCTCCAGTGGTCACCCCCGTTAGCTCCGATGGTCAAATGTAACTTTGATGCTGGCTATGATCCTTTGTCTTCTCAAGTAACGGGTGGTTGGATTGTTAGAGATTTTGGATGACGTCCAATGATGTGGGGATCCGCTCGACTTCCTTCCGCGCAGTCTCCTCTAGAAGTTGAAGCTTTGGCTTTATTAGCGGCTTTGCAACAAGTTTGGATCAGAGGATTCTCTTCAGTTGTCTTTGAAGGCGATTGCGAATTGCTTATTCACTCGGTGTATGGCTTATATCTGGACATTTCCATCGAAAATCTGTGTTTTGACATTGTTTGTTGGGCTCGGAAATTCCATTCTATTTTATTTCGGTATACTAGCCGTAGTTGTAACGAATCGGCCCATAAGTTAGCTCGATTTGGCTGCTCCTCTTCTAGTTTTTATTCTGTTATTTCTAATCCGCCTTCTTGGCTTCTTCAACAATTGTATCGTGACATTTACTTCTAAGTTAATATAATTCTTTTTGTTGGAAAAAAATATAGATTTAACAGTTCTAGTTTTATTATATATATATATATATAATAATCAACAAAATTGTAGTTCTTCAACATTGTGGCTAATTCATTAGGATGATTGTAGTTGCCTTTTGTTAATTTTATGAAGGTAAAAAAAATGCATGTTAACAAAAAAAAAAAAGAAGTTGAAAATATCCATATTGCAATCATTTTATTTTGTTAAAAATAAAAAATAAAAAATCCGATTTTACTAACCATTCAGCCGAATTGAAGCTCCCTTTTACTAAACCTGTGAATCAAAATAGTAACAACACAAGAATGCAAATTAAAAACTTTTGGATTATAAAATAAAATAAATTTATAGTTGCAACTAAAGATTGATCATGAGAAAACTGCAACTACAGTACTAGTGGTCGTCAAAACAACATTCCTAGTAGTTGATCAAGCGTTGATTCAGACCTCAACCTCCTTGACCTTTTAATTGATGGCTTTCCTTACCAACCGCTCCGTCTCTTTGAATGGCTTGTGCTGGAGATAATTTATCAAACCATGATTCTATTAACTTTGGTTTCGATCTTTCAGATGATGGTGAAGCTAAATCAAAGCAAAGTAGATGTTGATGGACTGATTCTTGATTTATCTTTGGGAAGAAGCTTTTTAGGGTTTGTGTTGTTGGAGTCAAAACCTTACTCGAACCGATTTTCACAGAATCTGAGATATATCCTCGTGAATTTACACTTGCATTGCCTTTGATTCCTGAGAAAATCTGTGTTTCATCAACATATGCATCTAACTTAAAGGACAAGACTTTCTAGCTATGTTGGTAAAAGCAGAAACAGAGGACATGTTTCCACGAGAATCTGAGAAATCTCTAAGCCCACCTCGTGACTTCACACTTGAATATAATGTTTCCTCAACAGATGAATCTAGAGGACAAGTCTTGCCAGCCAGATTGGAAAAAGCAGAAACAGAGGAAACATTAAATATATAGTAAAATGTTAATTTTTTACTGAATCAGCTCGGACGTGATAATAACTATCTTATAGGGGCTTTTACTGTATATAAAATTTACATTTCACAAACTCTTAACAACCACACACAGTAGCATAGGACTAACGATTCTGAAACGTTGAACGAAACCATACCGTGACAAATAAATGATCTGGGACCATAAGGTTGTTGTCTCTCTCAGAGTTGAGAGAAGGCCACGACATTCTCAATCCTCATCCAATCCAAAACAATGAAACGTATCAATAATAATAACCACACAAAACCCCAATTAAACCCTTATCTTCCTTATCCTTCTTTTGGAGACAAAAAAAAAAAAAAAAAGCTTCTACATGGCAGGAGAATATTCAGGAAGCCGGAGTTCAAACACGCAGCTTCTCGCTGAACTCGAAGCCTTAAGTGAAAACCTTTATCAGAAACCTCATGTTTCAGTGGGAAACCGGAGAACCAACTCTCTCGCTCTCCCACGCAGTTCAGTTCCGTCTCTTGTTACCTCTGAAGTGAGTACATCACGAGCTGAGGATCTGACAGTATCCAAGCCGCGGGCTCGGCGTTTGTCGCTGTCTCCGTGGCGGTCGAGACCGAAGCTTGAGGTAGAGGACGAAGAGAATGTGACTCAGAACAATAGTATTGTCAAGACACTACAAGAAATCAGGTTTGTTCTGTCATTTACTATATACCTGATTTAAGTCCATTCTTCTCCTCAGCTGCTTCATATTTTATTTTGCTTTGGTAAAGTGTTACATGAAAAAGACATTGCAAACACTTGAGAAAATATATGATATTTTTTCTTTGGTTTACTGGAATTTAGAAAAAAATGCTAAAATTATATATGTTGTTGTGATCGTGGGAATATCCATGAAAATCGTAAATAGGTAGTGTGGTTGAGAAAAATATGCAAGTTCTTTGATCGTGTGAAAAGGTAAATAGCAAAAGCTGCCGAGAAAATCTTTAAAACTATCAAATCTGAGAAATTTTATGGATAGTTAACAAGTACTTTTCGAAACAAAAAGAAATGTTATTTACTTATATTAGTGAAAAATTTCATGTTTTTTTTTTTATTAACTTTCCCGTATTGCTTTTTTAAAAAAAAAAAACTGAATAACTTTTTACAAGAAATATTAAAATGATGGAGGGTGATTTTGAATATAAGTTAAATATGCCAATTATTTAATTAAATTTATATCAGTAACGTTTCTTAATTGATACAAAATTTGCATCTGTTATATAATTGATACTAGGATAAATAATAGATTTAGCGGGTGTCCAACAATCTTTAATTGACGTAAAATTTGTACTTTTTGTGTTGATCTTTTTCAAGTGATGCAAATTAGTATTGATTAGTACCAATTCTTTTTAACTGATATTAAACAAGACAACAATAACATTATTTATTGTAATTGATGTTAAATCACTTAAATAGTATCATTTTTCAATAAGTAGTTCACTTTAGGATCGTTTATTTTTATGACACAAAACAAGTGATCCTAAGTACTTTTTTTCTTGTAGTGAGAAACGAGAGGAGTCGTCATTGGGATCGGGTGTTAAGGACGAGAGAAAAGGGATATGGAATTGGAAGCCGATTAGAGGGTTGGTTCGGATTGGAATGCAAAAGCTGAGCTGTTTGTTATCAGTGGAGGTCGTGGCGGCACAGAATCTTCCGGCGTCTATGAACGGTCTACGCCTTGGAGTTTGCGTGAGAAAGAAGGAAACAAAAGACGGTGCCGTTCAGACGATGCCGTGTAGGGTTTCTCAGGGTTGTGCAGATTTTGAGGAAACGTTGTTCATTAAGTGCCATGTGTATTACTCGCCGGCGAACGGGAAAGGTGGTCTAGCGAAGTTCGAGGCTCGTCCGTTTTTGATTTATTTATACGCCGTGGACGCCAAGGAACTGGAGTTTGGAAGGCACGTGGTGGATTTGAGCGAGTTGATTCAAGAGTCGGTGGAGAAGATGAGTTACGAAGGAGCTAGAGTTAGGCAATGGGATATGAGTTGGGGGCTTTCAGGGAAGGCTAAGGGAGGTGAATTGGTTCTTAAATTAGGGTTTCAGATCATGGAGAAAGACGGTGGAGCTGGGATTTACAGTAAACAAGGTGAATTTGGGATAAAACCGAGCAGTAAACCGAAGAATTTCTCTGGTTCCTTTGGGCGAAAGCAATCGAAGACGTCGTTTAGTGTTCCGAGCCCAAAGATAACGAGCCGGAGAGAGGCGTGGACACCAGCGAGTGGTGCAGAGCCAAGATCGGATGTTCATGGTATGGAGCATTTGAATCTGGATGAACCAGAGGAGAAACCGGTTAAGAAAACAGAGGAACCAGAACAGAGAGCTGAAGATGATCAGGAGGAACCTGACTTTGAAGTTGTGGACAAAGGAGTCGAGTTTGATGATGACATGGAAACAGAGAAATCAGATGGAACCATTGGTGAAAGATCTGTTGAGATGAGGGAACACCATGTTAATGGTGATGATCCTCGGCACATAATGAGACTTACCGAGCTTGATTCGATTGCAAAGCAGATCAAAGCGCTTGAATCAATGATGAAAGTCGAGAGTGATGGAGGAGGGGACGGTGAAACAGAGTCACAAAGGCTAGATGAAGAGGAACGTACGGTGACAAAGGAGTTTCTTCAGTTGCTTGAGGATGAAGAAACTGAAAACCTCAAATTCTACCAGCATAAAATGGACATCTCCGAACTAAGGTCAGGCGAATCCGTAGACGATGAATCTGAGAATTACCTCTCGGATCTCGGGAAAGGTATTGGTTGCGTTGTTCAAACAAGAGACGGTGGTTACTTAGTTTCTATGAACCCTTTCGACACGGTCGTCATGAAGAAAGACACTCCTAAGCTCGTTATGCAAATTTCGAAACAGATTGTAGTAAGGCCTGAATTAATATTTGCATAACAAAAGAATCCTACAAAACAAGAATCTGAAATCTCTATTACAGGTACTACCAGAAGCCGGATCAACGACAGGATTCGAATTGTTTCATAGAATGGCGGGTTTGGGTAAAGAACTAGAGTCGAAAATATCTTTGCTTATGGTGATAGACGAGCTAATGGGGAAAACAGGGGAGCAAGTGGCTTTCGAAGGTATAGCATCTGCAATTATACAGGGAAGGAACAAAGAGCGAGCAAACACGAGCGCAGCACGGACTGTTGCAGCTGTTAAAACGATGGCTAAGGCGATGAGCAGCGGAAGAAGGGAGAGAATATTGACAGGAATCTGCAACGTGGATGAGAATCCATTGACGTCTGCTGAGGAGGTTTTAGCAGTCTCTTTACAGAAACTAGAAGAAATGGTGATTGAAGGACTAAAGATTCAAGCTGACATGGTGGAGGATGATGCTCCTTTCGAGGTGTCTGCTGCCAAAGGCCAGCCGAATCCACTCGAATCGACCATTCCGCTCGACGAGTGGCAAAAAGAGAATCGCACGCAAAAAAAACTTACGGTTTTGGCGACAGTACAGCTACGAGACCCGACAAGGAGATATGAGGCGGTGGGAGGGACAGTGGTGGTAGCGGTGCAAGCAGAAGAAGAAGAAGATAAAGGGCTAAAGGTGGGAAGCTTGCACATCGGGGGAGTGAAGAGAGATGCGGCGGAGAAGAGGAGGCTCACCGCGGCGCAATGGCTTGTGGAACACGGAATGGGGAAGAAAGGGAAGAAGAAGAGTAGTGTAAAGAAGAAGGAGATGGAACAAGAGGAGGAAATGTTGTGGAGCTTGTCATCTAGAGTTATGGCGGATATGTGGCTCAAATCTATAAGGAATCCTGATGTGAAATTGCATAGCTGATCTTGGAGTCTTGGAGATATTCATAATATACAATAAGATGCATTTGTTTATCTATGTTTTGTATATAATACAAGAGTTTCAGATTACCAGCAACAAACAATAGTAAAATGTCTTGTACCAAATTTTCGAAGTCGATATCAAACATAATTTTTTCTTAATTGAAAACATTTTCCACTATTACTAAATACTAGTACTAAATTTTATTTCCCATATTATTTTTTTTCACTCATGAAGTCTTATACCTAGTTATTTACCCATCCATATTTACCCACATGCTTTTTCTAATATGTAATTATATGTGTGTGTTAATTAGGGCGATAATTTGAAACAATATTAATTAGAGAAATACCCTAAAATAACACTAAAACAAATTTTGTTGACAATTATATCACACACTTAACAAACCTCTAAGATAACATTAGCTAGTTGACACAATTAATGACTATATTATTTTTGTGGTCTCACTAAATCTCTTTGATAGTTTAAGTAACGCCTCTCTAAACAGTTTTAAATGACATCATAGTGACATGAGATTGCGTATTGATGAATGCATGCATTGAAGTTGTTTTCAACCATATAATAATTTGAGTAGGAAATGACCCTAGTTCATATAATCTCGTCAGACATGTATACAATTTAGAAAACTTTTCAACAATTAAGTATAGTATCCCTAAACAGTTCTAAATCACATCATAGTAACATGAGATTACATTTTAATTTATGGATTTAAGTATTAAATTGTTTCCAACAATTTAGTGATTTGAGTTGGAACACTTTAAATATTGTTGACTCTAATTCATATAATTTTCTAATACATACTGTTTAGGAAGCTTTTCAACAGTTAAGTAAAATCACCCTAAACATTTTTAAATCCTTCCATAAACATCATAGTGATCACATGAGATTGCATTTGATTAATGTATGCATTGAACTATTTTCAACCATTTAGTGATTTAAGTAGAAACTCTTTAAAGATTGATGACTCTAGTTAATATAATATCCTCACACATATTATTTAGGAAGCTTTTCAACAATTAAGTAAAATCTCCCTAAACAGTTCTTGATCCTTCCATGAACATCATATTGACATGAGATTTATCAAACAATTTAGACGAGTTCTA
The DNA here is from genome assembly GCA_004349715.1 of Crucihimalaya himalaica. NCBI lineage: Eukaryota > Viridiplantae > Streptophyta > Magnoliopsida > Brassicales > Brassicaceae > Crucihimalaya > Crucihimalaya himalaica. Next base: position 3,671,946 of record SMJT01000005.1, read on the forward strand.
AATTTTGATTGGTATTGGTATTGGTATTGCTCAACCTGTGACTCCAACTCTTTACTGTGACAATCTGTCAGCGTATAGTGGGAAGAACAGAGTCGTCGAAGAACGGAAGAAGCCAGAGCAGTTGATTTTGGCGACTTGTTCAAGAACGTAGAGATCTTTGGCTTGTGAAAGCAGATTCTCCACAGCTGAATGGTCTTTACCAGAGATAAATCTTGACATCTTCGTCGATTTGGTTTAGGTTTTCGAGTTTCTCTTTTTTTGGTGAGAGTCTAAGAGAGTACGATGAAATTATGACTATGCTAATTTTCATGCTTTTGTCGTTGCAGTGAGACCATGCAGTTATAATGTTTTATAATGTTATTGTCTTTAGATTCTTTCTATTTTTGTCTGCTAAATGTCCTTTTTTCTCCCGTAAACAAATGTTAATTAATGTCCATTTACATAATTTCTTTTGAATGCGTATACTCAGTACGTAAACCTTATTCCTTAGTATTTTGCTATGTAGGATAATTATAAAATTGACTTGTATTTATTTATCTTCAGACGAGTTTCCTTTTTTTCTAATAAAATTTAGGATATTCAAATTGATCCACAAAACGATAACCCTAGTTCTTGATTTCTCTCTAGAAGGAAGCTTCAGGGTTTGAGTTGTTGGAGAAGAAAACGTAGGGTTTATCCATGTTTCAACTCCTCAAAACCCGATGAAGTTGAATCAGTTGAGGCAAAAGACGATGTACAAATTCTTGATTGCTCTCTAGGAAGAAACTTCAGGGTTTGAGTTGTTGGAGTAGAAAAATTAGGGTTTATCCATGTTATATAACCATTACTCACAGAATCTGAGAAATCTCCGAGCCCACCCCGTGAATTCTTGTAAAACCCCGAATTTACATTCGTATTACGTTTGATTCCAACAGATGAATCCAAAGGACAAGACTTTCCAGTTAGATTTCCCCAGAAACTCGATAAAGTAGAAGCAAATGACACGTTTCCACGGTTCTTCTTCTCAGGGTAACTTGCCATGCTCTTGGAGCGAGTGAGAAGCTTCTTAAAGGAAGAAACCGGTTCAAGTCGAGAAACCGGAAGAGATTTGAGGCTAGTGGTTTCGAGATTTGAGTCTGGTGGGAGTCGAGAAACCGGAAGAGATTTGAGTCGAGAAACCGGTTAGAGTCGAGAAACGGGTTTCGAGGCTAGTGGGAAGAGCAGAGTCGTCGGTGAAGTCACAGCAGTTGATTTTGGCGACTTGTTCAAATTCATTCATACAAGGCCTTTTGTTCTCCAAATTTTCAGTAACAATATAAAAAACACTAAATTGTAGCATGAAAATAAATGGTTTATAAATGGTTTAGCTTTTACAAGATAGGAGTAGAAATTCTACAAAACCAAAGGCCTTCAACTGAAGAAGTTTTACCCTTTTTAATAAAAAGTGTCAAAACTTATCACCTTTTTCTCAAAGTTTAAGGCTTTTCATGGATCTCCTTGCGTCTCCTTCTTGCTCAACCTGAAAGACAGACATATGTAAGAAAACATAGGGATCGCAGAGATAAAGTATGCTTGGGAATTATTAAAGCCAGCTTGTGGAATCTCACCTCAACAACTACTCTTGATTTCTTCTTTGATTTTGCATTATCATCCGACCTCTTTAAAGCTCTTCCCTTTTTATGAATCACAACTTGCTCCTCAGCATCATCATCATCCTCGTCCTCATCTGCAGAGAGTTCATGATTGGAATTATTTTTTATAAAGAAACGAAACTATACATGCAATGATGAAAACCTATAAGAGATCATCAACAACTCATGCATATAAACCTATTACAAGGGTAAAATAGTTTCTCAAAATTTGAATGCATGGATTCAAATATTGAGTTAAAATAGTGAAAGAAATAAGAAACAGGAGGGAAATGAATATTACCATGATCATCACCTTCAAGGTAAGGATCCTTAGATGGCAGACCAGAGAAGTCTTCCATGTCTTCTTCTTCCTCCTCTTCGAGTTCATCATCGCCTTCAACATATTCAATCACTCCTTCCTGAGATTTTATTTAACGGATGAAGATCAATTGAAAGAGGTTGCATCTTGGTTACATGGACTACCAAAATTACATGCTTATACAAAAGTACCTCCTCTTCTATCTCAACCTCCTCTTCAACATTCTTTCCATCATCAAGAAGTTTGTTCCACACACGCTCTGAGAAATTGTATATGTCAGTAGGGTAAATGCCTGTCTTCAAACGTTCCAACAACTCGTTTTCAATGGCCTGTAAAAGAACCAGCACTATCTTGAGAACCTCAGAACCAAAGCGAAGCAAGTAAAATCAAAACCCGAAAACAACAAATCGTTACCTTATCCAACACAGCTGCTTTTAGAGCCTTTTCCTCTCTTCTTGACTCCCTCTTTATTTCCCTCCTAGGCATAGAAAGTATTTTCTCCCTGTAATTCAAAAACAAATGCACCATATAATCAATCAGAACAAGCAAAACCAAGACATCTGTAAATCGAACAAGATATCAATCTCCACAAATTAATACTCAGAAGAGGACAAGACCTTGTTTTCAGAGCGAGTTTTCTCATACGAATACGCATCTGAGTCATTTTGGTCAGTCTTTGTTTAACCTTATGCTGCAACAACTTGGGCCAGTACAACTACCACAAATAAGAAAAAGAATTAAACCCCACCAATCATAATTACATTAACATAGCTAAAAGGTGAAGAAGAAGAAGAAGAAGAAGAGTGAAGAGATAAACTGTGGTAATAAATCTCAAGCTCACCAAGTGCTTGTCAATCATTTCAAGAGCCTTCTCATAGTTTCTAGGCAGCTTAATTCTCTCCCACAAATTCTTTGGCATGTGAGCTCTCTCAATAGTCTTCATATATAAATAAAACACTCCTGAGTAAAACAACAACACAAGATTGTAAGAGACCACAACACTAAACCCAATCCTATCTATTACAACACACAAAATCAGCTCAAAGATTGACTCTTTCTGAATTCAATTTGCAGATTTTGAAAAATTACCATCATGGTCTCTGATGGTGGCGTATCGGCTATTAGCAAGAGGGCAAGAACTTCGATTACAGATTCCGGTTACATTATATTGGTTTCTGCAGAAGATTCCAGTTTCGATTCTACAAAAGCAAAATAGAAAAAACCCATTAACTAATTGAGATACAGATGAAATTGAAAGATGAGAAGTGGGGATTGAAGACATACTTGGCCATGTAACTGCAGTGCTTGTGTCTGATGACCTGCCATATAACCTCATCGTGTTGCATCTTTCACTTTGATGTTTGAAATCTGGTAAAGGGTTTAGGGTTCGGCGAGATTTTAGGGTTTATGAGAGAAGAAGAAGCTGTGAAGAACGGCGGCGATCAGCTGTCGTCGAAAAATTCGAAGGAGCTATATTGGTTCTAAATTTTTGATATATGGGATTCATATTATGGGCCTTATAGCCCAATTTTACAAAGCCCACATGATAATTTTACATATATAAATCCCTCTACCAACAAACTCATTACATAGTTCATTCAAGTTTTTTTTCATATGCTAAAATCGTTTTATACAACAAACTTACAATATTAGATAATAATATTTATAGAAGACACAAACAAATCATGAAAAACTTATTAATGAAAACATATTCTTGAAACATTAACACAACATGACACTCATTAACGATGTTACATCATCATCAATTCATCATAAAAGATTACCAAAGAAACACAAATTTTGAAGCATAATCCTAAATCAAAACCAATTCATAAATACTAGAAACTATTGTCTTCGACAGTATTTCATAACCAAATCACTACGACAGAAAGTCTATTTCTGAGCATAATGTCTGAATCCGAACTGAAAAATATAACCCCCAATCAAAAAATTTAAAATATTTTAATAGGTCTTATATACAAAACCAAAAACCCCGAATCCAAACCCGACTCGAACCTGAACCCGAACGATATCCGAACATACCCGAAATATAGGTACATATTAATTATATATCACTAATATTTATATTTGTAATAACTCAAGTGCCAAAATTATTCGAGTTTTCTGGCTTATTTAGGTATTTTCGGATATTTTGATTACTTTTAAGTATATTAATGTAAAAATATCCGGGTTATATTTATTTTCGAATAGTTTGGAATTTGGATAGGTCGGGATACAAAATTTTTAATTTTCAAGTATTTGAGTACACCCGAACCCTGGTCGAACCCAACCCTGGTCGAACCCAACCCAAAATCGATTCGAACGCAATAATATATTTGAATGGATTCTAGAGACTTAGGGCCTGACTGGTTTAACCGCAGCGGGTGCGGTTGCGTTTGCGGGAGTTTGCGGAAGCGGGCGGTTGCGGTTTTAAGAGTTACTAAGCGTTTTGAACGACTGGTTTAGCGTTTGGAAATGACTGTGTTTGCGGGAGGTTTACGACTGGTTAACCAGCGGGTGCATCAGCGGTTAGATAAAAAATAATAAAGATAAATATAATATATTATCATAAAAAGATTTAAAAACACGAAAAATTATATTGTTATGATAAAATATAAAAATATTAAACACAGTTAATAATTAAGCTCATAATTAAAGTACTTATTCAAAACCAATAAATTTTATAGTGAAATTTTTATTAATTATGCATTTGATTTATCACTAAAAATTGTATCAAGTAATGTGACAAATTGTAAGAAATTGTATCAATTCCAAACTGGTCATAAATATTCTTAAGAATATTTTTTGAAGTTCACTTAGAAGACATAATTATAATAGAGAAAAACAAAATAGAGAGGATATGGTTAGAAAATAATAATTAGGGTTTAACAATAGAGAACCTGATACAATATATATATATATATATAGGGGTAAATATATTATTTTAATTTTTCTTTTTAGTTCTAGCTATGATTTTTTTCAAATCAATTCCAAACTGGTCATAAATATTCTTAAAAATATTTTTTGAAGTTTACTTATAAGCCATAATTATAATAGAGGAAAACAAAATAGAGAAGATATGGTTAGAAAATAATAATTAGGGTTTAAGAACAGAGAACCTGATACAATTTTAAATTTTAAAATTTTAATTTTAAAATTTTTTTAAATAATAATTAGGGCTTAAGAACAGATAACAGAGAATATACAATTTTAAATTTTTTTTAATTCCAGCTATGATTTTTTTTATTACCCAACCGCAACCGCCTGCAACCGCAAACGCTTGCGGGAAGCAGCTTTTGAAATCTGGCGATTTAGAGCGGTTCGGAGCAGTTCGAAACGAGTTCCTTGATTGTTTTCAATCGCTAATAACCGCTACCACCCGCAAACGCAGCGTTTGCGGGTGGTAGCGGGATAACCAGTCATCACATTAAACCCGAAAACCCAAAAAACTCAAAACGAATCTGAACGGATACCCGAACATCCAGCCCTATAAAAAACTGTTAAGAAACACTCCAAGAGCCCTAGTTAGGGGTGGAATTATTAACCGAACCGAACTAACCGAACCGAACCGAGATTTTGGCTGTTCGGTTTGGTTTCGGTTATGGGTCACGAACCGATCGACAAGTTTTTAAAAAAACTTCGGTTACCCAAAAACTTCGGTTTGATTCGGTTCGGTTCTCGGTTAACCGAATTTGTTTTTTTTTAAAAAAATCAGATTATACCACAATTTAGACCGGTTTTATCAAATTTAAACCAGTTTTTGTCTATAACCGAACCGAACCGAACCGAAAATAACTTAAAAAACGGATGTTTTTTTTAAAACAAAAGTTAGGTTAATTTCGGTTTTAAAATTCAAAACCAAAATTAACCGAGAACCGAAGTAACCGAACCGAAATTTATTTCGGTTAATTTCGGCAACATTTAAAAAAAAAAAAATACCAAAAAACTGAACTAACCGAACCGAATAACCGAAGTCCAAGGGCTAGTCCTAGTGTTATACACAGCAATTTAATTGAAATCATTATAACGTGAAAAAATATCATCACAAACATTAAACAGAAAAAAAATTTCATGCAGTTTGGGCCAAAGGCCTAAACTTCATAAGGCCCAACATATTAAAAAGTCCAAAATAAAAAACCCTGTTTCTCTGAAAAACCCTAGCTGCTACTTTAATATAAAAACCATTCTACTTCGCTATTCATCAAATCCATAGACCTGATCCAAAATGGCGACGGCGTTGAAGAAGAACAGGAAGAAGAGAGGTCACGTCAGCGCCGGTCATGGACGTATCGGGAAACATCGCAAGCATCCCGGAGGTCGTGGTAACGCCGGAGGTATGCATCACCACCGTATCCTCTTCGACAAGTACCATCCAGGTTACTTCGGCAAAGTTGGTATGAGGTACTTCCACAAGCTCCGTAACAAGTTCTTCTGCCCAATCGTTAACCTCGACAAGCTCTGGTCACTCGTACCTGAAGATGTGAAGGCGAAATCAACCAAGGACAATGTCCCGTTGATCGATGTGACGCAACATGGCTTCTTCAAGGTTTTGGGAAAAGGTCATTTGCCTGAGAACAAGCCTTTCGTCGTGAAGGCTAAGCTTATCTCTAAGACTGCTGAGAAGAAGATTAAGGAAGCTGGTGGTGCCGTTGTTCTCACTGCTTAGGTTTTAAAATTACAGTCTCATCTCTTTCTTTTTATTATTATTATTTTCAAGTTTTTGCACTCAGCTTTGTTGGATTTTGGAATGAGAGATCTTTTAATCAATGGTAATGGATTATATAATTGCTCTGTGTTATTGGGAATTTTTTATTGTTGCCTTAGTTTTTCACATTTTATCTGATTTGTTGATTTGATACATCTCTGCATTTACAATTGTGTCACGTTCTTCGAGATCATTGCCTGTTAATTCGAAAAATTTGGGCTTTTTATTAACATTAGATCAATCTCAAGTTTTTTGAAATGCAGTTTTGTTTGTTGGTGTTCAAGGATGAAGTATGTGTAAACCTTTAACTCAAATGTGACAAAAGTGTTTAGATTCTTGTAAGTTATAACAAAGTTTTACATTGATCAATCTGGGAATCACTGTCTCTTCTTCTGTCATGATTGTGTTGGTGTAGTCCATTACGAAAATGATGACTTGTTTAATGACCATTTCCTTTGATTGTTTTGACCATCTGAATAGGATCATTTTCTTCACATTTGTTGTCTTCAATCTCTTCTCCTTGACCTGTTTCGCCTCCCCATTTTCTTATTCTAGCCTCTGCTAATGAAGCCTGAACATTTACGAGCGTTACACAAAAACTGAAACTAATACTCAATAAACAAGAATAGTTTCTTCACCTCTCTGTTCCAGTTGGTCCTATATATCATCAAAAGCAGAACACAGGTTTGAATAACTGTTCCTGTTAGCATACCCGTCCATACCCCCTGTAATGATGTGTACAACATTAACTAACTTTATCAGGCAGGATAAGAACTCAAGATTATTACATACCTTTACACCAAGTTCCATCTTGTAACCGAGCACAAGACCAATAGGTATACCACATAAATAGTAACACCCAATGTTCACATATGCAACTATGCCTTGCCATCCAGCTCCAACAGCTACACCTTTTGTACCGTACAATAGCAGAATTAACTTGATCACATTGGCCTTAAAATAGATTCAAGTTTAAGCTTCTAATGTTGCAAGTGAACTACCAGAAAGAACAGGCTGAACGTTGTTGATGACGATTGTGAGAGCCAGCAACGGAGTCAGCTGTTTCACGAGTGCTCTCACTTCTTCATCATTAGAGAACATTACTGGATACTTGTCTCTTAACACGATGAGAGTCATCGATATCACAGCTCCGATCGATACAGAAGTTATCATAGCCACTATCAATAAGAATTTCGCCCTTCTTGGGTGTTCAGCTCCAAGCTCATTCGACACTCTTACACTGCACATTTGACACATCTTTTTCATCATCCAATCATTAAGCTTTTTTTCTCAGTCTTTGTGATGTACCTCACAGCCGCATTGAAGCCAAAGGCCACCATGATCGGCCATCCCAATATGTTCATGCTATAACCAAACCATTAGTTCCGTTCCTAACCAAAACACAAGCTTCATAGGGACATAGAACTCACCAAATCGAAAGAGCAGCCACAGAGACTTGAGGGTTCTTGAGGTAACCTGCAAACAGAACCAACGCCATGAAGTACCAAACCTCTAGGCTGAAACCAACAAACATCAAGGTCATTAGGTGTACCCATCGATGAAGCTTTATGTATTGATCTGATTACAAAATGTTTCGATATCTCACCAAACCATGACTGCAGAGGCAAGAGACAATCTTGCAAAGGCTCTGAGATTCTTGAAAGCCTTCCATGAGAGCCCTGACCAAGCTCTGCCACAAGAACCTCCACAAATATAAACTATTTGAGCTCCATCTATTAACCACCACGAGACATTCAGTACAACAGCTCCTCCAGCCATTCCCCAACCGAGTTTCAGCATCAGCAACCAACTCAACAGAGCGTGCTGAAACAGCACTGTTGCCGCTATAATCGCCATTGCAATCACTTTGCTTTGTGCCTATATTAACAAAACAATCTACTAATTAAACTAGTTGAATATATCTTAAAGCATAAGGTTATTTTGAATATTGTTACCTGCAAGAACTTGGCGGTGGCGAAGTTGACGGCGTAAGCAAAGAGCTGAGGGATCATCCAGAGGGAGAATTTTCCGGCGGCTTTAGAGATCTCCGGCGACTGTCCGAGGAGACTTAAAAGTGGAGTGGCAAAAACGTAGAAAAGACAAAGAAGAAGGGCACAAGAGTTAAGGATGATCCATGACCTCTGTAGATATATTCCCATCATCTCTAGCTGCCCTGCTCCGTACGCTTGCCCACAAAGCGTTGCTAGTGCACTCCCCATCCCAAGCTTATATCAATTTATAATTTAGTTAAGAAAATAAACGACATTTAATTTCATGACTAATCATATGTTGATTGATCAGAGAATATAATACTGAATTTGAAATTTGAGATACTTTTACAATCATGGTGTTGTAATGACTAAAGTCACATTCGGTCTGATATAAAACTAACAGTGTCTTCATTCTCTAGGGGTTGTCATAGTTGATTTCATAAGAGACTATTCATGCCACGTTTGTATATATATTTCAAAATGGATTAAGCAATGTTTTGAATCTATATTACTTGCATATTCTTAAAAATGATTAATGTTATGAACTATAAACAAAAACAGCAAACCAAGATTTATTACAAGCAAAAATTATCATGATTTAACTTTTACTTTATTCATTCGTGTATTACCATTCTTAACGGATCAATAAAAGTTTTGTAGTAAATTTAACTTAAAAAATTGTTTTATACCATAAAATATATATGCTTAATTACCATAACGCCGACAGAGAAGCCGGCGATGACAGAGTTCTGTATGGAGACCGCAGCTAGAGCCAGCGTGTTTACATGTCCGGCTAGGATCTGCGTGACGGCGCCAAGAGAGTATTGACAGAAGGATGTGAATATCGCCGGACCCGCGAGCCACCATAGTTTCTTTGACTCAGTCGCAAACTGCCGGAGGAAGTCTTTACCTCCGGAGATCGGAGGCATGTCGGTGTCCGATTTGGTACGTTCTCGATGTTCCTGTTCTGAGGAGACACCATCTTCATGATCAACGTTGAGAGCTTCCATAATTCCTACGAGCTATAGAGATTATGATTTCTAAGACATGCATGCATAATGTATATATTTATATGTCTAATTATACTAGCGTATAGAAAAATATAGAGTTTTATTACTATATGTTAGGTTCTAAATGCGTTAGTTAATTAAGACTCTTCAAATTTTTAGTATTGTTGCAAAATATAGAGATGCAGTGGAGAGTACCAGGACATAATTGGTCTTACTATTGTTATGTATTCTCCAAAACTTTGGTGAACTTTATTACCCAATTTTACTTTTTGAATGACTCAAGTCATTTGGTATCTATCATTCAACAATGAGCATTATTATACATATTAATAATTAATAATAGCATCATGAACGAAAATGCAAGCAGAAAATTATAATTGGTTTATGCATCATGAACTAACATGCAGCGAATTATGAAAATTTAATTAATTTTCTTATTAAGAAATACCTCTAACTTAAATTTCATTGCTAGTTTAGTCACTAAATCTAAATATGTTTTTTGATTCGGTGCTAGATAAAACAATAAATTTCTTTTAATAAAAACATAAGTAAGAATTGTCCTAATTAAGTCCAAACTAATCAAATACCTAAATCCATAAGCTTAAAATGAGTGTAAAAGTTTGGACTTTGGAACATGTAATTGTTTCGAAAAAAATATCAAACAATATATGAGAAAGTTTTGGTGGTTTTGATGGTATAGATATCAAAGTAATGAATCCAAACAAAACAATTATAACCATAAAGTTTGAAACTAATTGTTGGCGCCGCCAGAGAAGAATAAATCTCCGACGCTTATACGGTTTGGGAGCCGGCGGACACTGTAACGGCGGCGGAATCTTGAATTGCTCTGCTTTAGGCGTCGTGCACTCCTCTTCCTCAACCGTCGTAACCGGAGACAGAATCTTGATCAGTTGCTCTCCATTGCAAATTGTCTTCTTCTCCAATTCTGCTCCTTCTCTGTCTTCTCTACCCTTCTTGTAACCATGCAACTCTTTTCCCGCCAAATCCATGCCTTAACCAAAATATAGAAACAGAGCAACAAACAGTGGACATATACTAAAAGCTTTGGACTTTGATCTTAAAAAAGGTTTCTTTTATACGACTTTATCACGTTTGGATAATTACATTATTTATTATTAAAGAAAATATTAAGTTGTTATCTTTTATAATTCAAAATCTAACTCAGACAAGGATTCTGTAGTTTTTTTTTTCTTTAATTACAAAATTTCATATTACCACAACAAAAAAGGCTATAGCCTAACTTCATTCCACTGAGATAAAAGACCATAACCTGTTTTCAGTTGAATATAAAAGTAGAGACAGAGAGAGTTTTGAGAATATGAAAGACAAAGAGAAGAGTGTACTACATAGATTTAGCTTTAAAGAGTGTAGCAGAACACAATAGATGTTCATCAGAAGAGGAAGAAGTAATCACATTCTGGAATAACCAAAGTTATTATCGTACTGAGTCATGAACTCGTCGTTGAACTTCTTGAAACTATCCATGATCTCTGGCATCTCTTCTTCCGCGGGAAGGATCGTTGTCCTCAGATGGAACACGCTGTCAAAATCGACAAGGGGGATGAGTTTATAAGAAGAGATCAAAAGACCATGATCGAAATAGTATTTGGAGATTCTTTACCCTTCTTTCTGTCCAAATCCAGAGCCAGGCACTGTGGAGATTCCTGTGGCTTCTAGGAGCTTGAGACAGTAGAACACGTCTGGGACTTTTCCAGCTTTTTTTGCAGCTTGGATAGCTCCCGGTGGTAACCGTATTTGAGGAAACGAATACATTGCACCTGACATTTTACACAAGAATCAACAACAACAACAATATCCAAATTTCTACACGGTATGGTTTTTATTGCTTTGTTTTCTTTACCTTCTGTGAAATTGCAGACAACGTTTTTGCAGCTGTTGAATCCATCAGTCATGATCCTTGCTCTTCTTCTCAAAGACTCAAGAATCCCCTTGCTAGAGAAACGTGCAAAAGGGGAATTAATGATTCAATCGGGGGATGATGATCAGTGATCACGAGAGTTTAAGCCTTATGTATATACCTTTCCCGGGCGAACTGATCATATGAAATGTCTCCAGGCTTTGGAGGACTAACCATCAAACCCATCTGCACAGGTCAAATCACTCTCAGAACATGCCGATGATTACTACAAAAGCAAACCCACATTACATTAACACTTTTGACTTACAAAGATCTGTGCAGAGACATTGGGGCTGAGGGCAATCGATGCAACCTTGTATATCTCCTCAACCACCTGCAAAAATCAGACATTATATTATGATTAAGTTATGTTTGACACTAGCACATAACATAAGTAACTAAACAAAGGTTTAAACAGAGTGTTAAAGACAAACCCTGGGAGGGATATTGGTCATCTCAAAGTATCCACCTCGCTGTCCACATTCGCCCCAATATCCTTTAGAGACGGTGTGGAAGGATACAAGCTGAACTTCCTTGCTGAATGGCGAACCCATATCCATCAAAACCTTTGTATTTTTTAAAGAATGATCAAGTTAAAAGAAGGATCACAAATCAGGCACAAGTTTCAGAAACATGAAAGCGAAGATAGAAGCTGACTTTCTTGGAGCTGATAAAGGGACGCTCATCCTGGTATATGTTCTGCTGATAAACTTCGTCTCCCAGAAGAACTAATTTCTCGTTATAACAGAACTTCAATATCTCTCTTAAGTTAGCTTCGCTTAAACACTGACCAGTTGGGTTCCCAGGGTTAATGATCACCATTGCCCTTACCTGTATACCCATTCAAAATAATTTTTATCTGGGGAAAGAGAGACATGCACTTCTACGCTAACTGCATCATTGATAATTGTAAGAGAAGAAGGAAAAAGAGTGCTCACTGTTATCCCTTGAGAACGAGCCTGAGCAACAGATTGTCGAAGGTTGTTAACATCAAGTCCCCAGTTTTCAGACTCATCAAGATAGTAAGGAACAAGAGTACCACCTAACAGTGATATGGTAGCTGAGTAGAGTGGATACTGTGGAACCGGAACTAGAATCTGCCGAATGGAAAAAAAAAACTTATAGATGAAATGTCAGGGGTAAATCATAGCAGAAAGACCTCCTGGGACAGAGAGCATTACCCCGTCTCCATCACCGCGTATAACACAATTCAAGATTTGCATCACACCTTTGCTAGCTCCATCAGTGAGAAATATGAGTTCTGGGTCACTGGAAAAAAAGAAGCAGAAAGCCTAAGCTTGGTTTGTTTCTACAACAAAATATATTTCATTGTGCAGGTAAAACCGAAATGAAAGCAATCACCTTGGATACCCATCACGCCGTTGAATGAACTCAGCAACCTCTTTCCTAACTCCTGGAAGGCCTCTTGAGTCACTGTAAGCACCTAATGAAACAGAAAAGGCAATAGAACTAACTTTTCTGACTGTCAACACTAATCTACAAATCATAGATGAGGTCATAAGGTCATACCTAAACCGCCTGAAGTCAAGGAAAGATAATGTTTAGCTCTTGCAATAGCATCAGCTGGAAATAGCATTCCAACATTTGGGTCATCTAGTAGAAACGGGGCTTGACAAAGCGCAACCACCTGCAATTGTTTTTTTTTACTATTTAAGCTCAACCTAGCCCTAGAGTGAAGTCTGGTTGTCTGAGAATTGTATATACACATACCTGGCGAGGAAATGTCAACGGCTTCTGTCCTAAAGCATGAGGGTTCCCAACGTTTGTGAAAATAATCTGTTATGTAATATTTAGCCCAAGTTAGGAACTGCCAATAACTATGGACAAAGCAAGTGCTAAGATCATAATTGTCAATGCATATCAAAGTCCAAAACCAACAAATAACCACATGTCTACCTAAAGCTCCTTGTTAAGTTTTCATAAGGTTTCATAGTTGAAGCTGGGTGTAAAGGACACATTGATAACAGTTTTTGAGAGTAAAACCGATATGTAAAGGCACAAGAGAACTCAAAACTGTTTACCTTTTTGCCTTCTTTTTGAAGCTCAGAAGCTCGGAGATAGAGTTCACCTCTGACGGCATACTGACACTTCTTGACGTTTTCATTGAGAGAATCGTAGTCTAATGCCTTGAGAGCCATTGTATTTCACTCTAAAGCAAACACTAGCTCAACTTCAACCTTATCAACACCCTCTACAATTGGAAATAAAAACTTGTGTCTCAGACAGAGTTCATCAAGTTTACATCAGCAATTGGAACCAGAGAGCCAGATTGGAATAATCATCGAGATCATAACTAAATAGCAAGATGTAGCTAAAAATCCCTAATTTATGGGTTTCAAAACCCAAACACACAAAATCTCAAGCTTACTTTCCAGGAAAAATTCGTAATCTCAGGAAAAAAAGTGACGCCTTTTCAAAAGGGTTTTTGAAAATCATTGAAAAGAAGAAGAATTTGATCAATGATCAATCCAGAAAGAAAGAAAAACCAAAACACAAACCTTCAAACTCAACGTTGTGACCCCAAAAGTCTATCTGGAGAGTCACGTTCTGCTCCAGAGCCAAAGGCAAGAAAAGAGTTGGGGGAGAGTTAAACTATTAGTGTATATGATTTTAAAAAATATTTGTCTAACAGATTACAATTGTGTGTCTGACATGAATTTGGATCATTCCTCAATCCAATCATGTGGCTTCACAACAAAGGAAGCACTATAGCCACTGAAAATCAACGAAGTCGATTTATCAGACAAATGTCAATTCACGATATCTATCCATGTCTCGTTTTTATGCTACGAAGAGTCGAAGACCGTTCTTGGAATTTAAAAATAATGAAACAGATAAATTGGAAGAGAATAAAACTGTGGTGGAGATTTCAGACGAAAAGATTGTAAAATTTGTCACTTCTTCAGAGAAAATTATGCTTTTGGGACACGACCTATAAGGTCGATCCACGTGTCCTTCGTTTTTGTTTCATCTTCTTTTAGACGCAGGTTTTGTGTTTTCTTCTGTTTTGGGCCTCTTCTTCGGCTCTGGCTCCTCCGTACCCTCAAAAGGCTTAGTTGTGCTCTCATTTTTAATAAGGGTTTCTTAACAATTAACTGATAGTAGAATAATAATAAATTTAGAAACTAAGTGAACCCACGAATTCTAAACAAGAAATTCATATTACATTTTTCAATATTTCATTTGATAAATTTATTTTAAAATTTTAAATTTATTTTCTGCAACTAAATTATTTAAAAGTATTATTATTATATTATGTAAATACTCATTGAATATCTAATCAATGAAGATGCTCTAAAGTAGTTTCAACAAGAATTTTGATAACTCATATTGTTTTTACACGACAAGTCTGCTAAACCTTTATAAGTGAATCGATATGATATATACACTTTTCAATCAACAAGTTTTCGTACTATAAAAAATCTATGCGAAAAAATATCATATTTTAAAAATAACTATGTGTTTTCCATAATACGAAGTGTGGAGGAATAAACATTAGCGGTAGAGGCTAGAAAGATGTCTGTGACATTCAAGACATACTCAGCAACAAGAGTTAGAACTAGATCGGTAAGTTTGGTTCCTGTTGTTTGTTTTTTTTTAACCTAAAACATGTTGTCAATATCTAAAATAATGAATGTTCTATGTTGGAAAAACAAAAAGTATCATGACAAAATGAAGCTTTTTGTGAGGTATATTCGTTGTAACATCATTTTTAGTTATCATCTTTGCGTATTGTACAGATACTTACATACTAACTTAACCAAAAAAAATTTCTAGCAAACATGAACAAGTTCTTGGAAAAAATGAGAGAACAACTTCAAAAACATGGGAAACGGATTCGAACGTTAACCCGAAGAATCATAACTCGAAGCATAGGTCGTGTTGTTTATGTCTTTCATTTGGGAGAATGAGTACGTATTGTAGTCCCATTTTCAGATACTATACTGGATTTACGATCCTCTGCCACCAGACCCACAGGAGTCAATGGATGGTTGTTGACTCTTAAGAAAAATAAAGACATAACCAATTAACTCATGACAAACTCAAAATCCGGTATAAACCCTCGAAAATTATACATCATAGGAAAACGAAAGGTGGAGGAGGGCTGGAGGGGTAAAATCAGAATTTTGAGTTTGCCAATTAATTCGTCAGTTAAGTTAGTATGTAGTTATTTGTACAGAAATTATCATTCTAAAACGATGTTACAACGAATTGCCTTCACATAAAAGCTTTTTTTTGTCAATGTATCTGAGTATCTGACTATAGAACATCCCTCGAGATCTGAGTATCTGACTATAGGTCGTCGATTAAAAGAAAAAAAAAACAGAACCAAACTTACCATCAATTGATGGGTATGTCTCGAACCATTTTTTTTTTGTTTAAAAATAATTGTTGAGATTAGAACCAACATCAAATTTCTTACTGTATAAGATAAATTAAAATATAGTGTTTAACATTACTAAAAAAATTATAAATAAAACACATTTCCAAAATTTTAAATAAAAACTCAAGGCTCGATGCATTTGAGATCCTTGATGGTGGCGAGCCTGTGGAGAAAGACGTCAAAGTCGTCGTCCCGGCTAAGCATGCTGACACGGACGTACTTCTTGTCACAGCCACATCGGTCCCCTCCTCTCGTCAAAATCTTCTTATCTTTCAAGAGACTTCCGAGATCTCTTTCCTCTTTAAACCCCAACCACGCAAACGCTGTAACAACAACCAAAACCGTTAACGACCCGACCATCACAAAAATAGGTTTTGTGGTTTTAAGTACGTACCAGGAGAAGCGGAGATGGTTTGGCCAAAGAAGTTGCAGAAGGCTTGAGGGTATTTAGGGAGAGTGAATGAGTCACCGGATTCGACGACCTCACGTAGCCTCTCCCACCGTGACTTCATCTTCTCGTAGCCATACTCGAAGAAGCTCTCCGATTGTGTCCGACAGGTTTTGGTCAGTTCGTTGAGAATTGTGGTGGCTCGAGTCTGTGACTCCTTCGACACACCAATGGAGTTTACTGTTAAGTACTGCACCATCTTCTTAGCCACCTCTATGTCCTTCACCAACGCCCACCTACACCCCCAAAAAACGAAACTTATTCAGCAATTCTATAACAAATTTAAAAATGAAAACTACCATAAAAACTGATTTGAGGACAATTAAATTTTGAGTTAGTGATCAGTCGCTTATAACTTTGGCCGTGTAAAAACAAACATGATTTAATCATTGCAACATATCATTTGTCACTGGAAGTCCTCAAAAACGAAACTGATTTAGTTGTTGACTACAACACAAACAAGGCAGCGACGTCCTTTAAGTGTTTAGTTTCTTTCAAATTATTGCGTTGCTTAAATGATTAGTTTCTCACACACATTGTTATAAAGTGTTTAGTTAGACTCACCCAATGCGTGACCCAGCGTGGCCGGTGATCTTGGAGAAGGTGAAGAGCATAAGGTCATGGTCTTGACGGCGAGTGATGGGAGTGTAGTGTGGCCAGTAATACGCGAAGTCGTGGATCACTTTCCCACCCTCCCTACGGTTCACCACCGGCTCCCTCATGGTCCCATCAGGGTTGTTCGGTGACGTCACCATCTCTATGTACGGTCCCTTTTTGTCGAACGTCCTTGCGTCTCCTTTCCATTCGTACAGCGTCGATTGAAGATACGATGCCTCTTCCACATATGTCTATATATAACAAAACATAAAAACAATATTATTGAACGTACTTTAACGGAAGAATGTTTTTATTAGAACCATAAAAGTGGGACATATAAGCATTAAAATAAAGGTCAGGTTTCTGTATATTATTTGGGACGATGTCTCATATGTTATGCTCAAGAAACATGTCTTATTTCACAGCCCCAACATAAGAATGCTTCTGAATATCTTGAATACATACTATATACACCAAACCATCTTGATGCTTTCGGAGAGTCGGAAATACAAGGAGATATTTAGTGAGTTAGGGCTTACGGAGTAATAAGGAACAGCTGCGACGATGCTGACAGGTTTGACCTCAGAGAGCGACGAAAGTGCAAACAAAGCGGCCTGACAAAGCTGTGATGAACCAGTCCCCACCACGATGTAGCGTTCCTCGGTCGCTGCGTTACCGATCGCACCATGCAACGCCTTGATCGCCTTCTCAAGCTCTGGCTCTAGGAACCAACACACGTTCGTCGTATCGCTGAAGTAACTCATCAGATCCCATGCTGGTATCACCACAGTACACTTGTCCTTCATCTTCATCCAATACTCTTGGAACGCCATCGGATCTCCTCTGCAAAAAATGAACACAAGCAAATTAATCTCTTTTAAAATCCATAATGAATCTCTATGTCAAGACGTTTTGCTTTGACATTTAGATGTTATAATAATAGAGTATCTTTTTCAAATATGAAATCCCAACGTTTAGCATTTTCATCAAAATGTATTTGTCGATCATAAAAGTCTTAAAACACATACAAATTAAATAAAATAAAATAATTTATGTATGATTGTTTGTTAAAAGTTAAAACGAAATTAACAAAAATTTGATTTTGAGTGGATTATTATGCAACAAAAGTGAGTTTTTGGTAGAAATAAAACACATACTGATCAAGATTGATGACGTCATCTGACAAGAGCTTGTCCTTGTTCGAATCGTTGTCTGATTTCTTCGAGTTTTCAAACCCAATCATCTTATTCGTGTCCTTGTCTACGCTGTGGCTGGCTAATGTAAGAATGTTAATGATTGGAAAATCGTATGGAGTCTATTTATAAGGAGTCATAGAAACAAAATACATATAAAAAAGGTAAAGCCAACTCCAAGAAATGGAAAAGGTAAAAGTTTTGTTGCATCTTGTCAGCTATAGAAACATATGCTCCAATTTGTGGTTAATATTTATTTATTCAACACATTGGGTCAATATGTATCTTATAATTATGTTCATTCTCCTAACTACGCCAAATGTCATAACGAATCTATCATAGTTGTGTAGAAAACCAATTTAGGCAGGGGGAAATGTGGTCAATAGAATGTTGTTTTGATACTTTGTTTTATTTAATTATACTATTTAAAGAGTTATTTGTATTTAATAGAATTCTAAGTCAAAACATTTCATGTAAAAGATAAGAACTCCAGCATTATGTTACCACGTGTTGAGTTATATCTTTCTACTTTCATTTCCCCTTTATTTGTTCTTACAGTGAATTTGAAACAAATTAGACTAATTAGTTAAGAATTTTTTGTGATGTATTTAAGATATATAGAATTATGTAATTTTATCTATTCGCGCAAGGAATTGTTTTTAGAATACAAACTTGATAAAATTGTGGAGTGTATGTGTATCGTATATCCGTAAATGTGGGTCGACAGAATTTTTTTAGATTTTTTTTTAGTGTGTAGCGTTAGTAATTACAGAATTATAATTATAAATCTTCTATTCGACAAAACCATTGTAACTTAAAACATTATTTTCTTGTGTTCAGATAGACTTACATATCTACCATGTAATATGTTGATTTTTCTATACCTTTTTAGTTTAGCTACTAAAAATTGCTACAACAAAATCAATTATCATTCAATTATTTAAATTACAAATGATGTACTAAAATTATTATGACTCGTTTTATTTTATAGTAAACCATATATTAAAAATATATTTGCGCCGTCAATTTTTTTGTTAGCGCCGTTATTGTGTCACATAGAAATTTAAATAGTATAGGGGGAATAAGATGTTGACAATTAAATAGTCAAAATTTAGTTTCACTTTTTAATTCAATATATGTAAATGATTCATAAAAGTCTCATGCTACTCAAAATATAAATGATAGTATATCATGAGATTGCAACTATTAGCATGTGGACATAAAAAAAAGCAAATTAACAAATTAACAAATTCTTGTAGTTTTGGATCATAATACGAGCATCTCCAATGTATTACGCTATTTTCACTTCAAAAGAGAGTAACTCCAAAATGCAGTTGGATTTCTCTTTAATGTATTACACCATTTTTTACTCTAAAAATAATAATTTAAGTATATTCTTATTTTATATTTTGTTACTAATTGCTAATAATACACTTTATTTACAAATTTACAAATTAACCCATTATTCTTTTTTTCTTTCATAACTTTGTGAATTTATAATAATATTTAAAACTAATCATTATATTATAAAAAACACATTACACCACATAAAAATAACATTAAGTCATCATGCTATTACCGGATTATTAACTCATTAAGCCACTATTATTGTTGTTTTTAATTTATCTTATATATTTTTAATTTCAGTTTTTTTTTTTAAATATTATTATTAGTTTATTGATTCTTATTTTCGTTCTCACATATGTATTGATAGATGATTTTCTGTCTTTAATTTTTTTAATAATATTTTAATATTTTATTTGTCAAATAAATTATTATAATTTTTAAAATCAAATAACTTGAAATTTTAAGAACTAGTTTATAAATAAAAATTTCAACTCCAAAATGGAGCTAAAAATGAGATTACTCCATATTTGGAGAAAAAATTGAGTTTACACTATTTTGGTGTTGAAAATAGAAGAGATTGGAAGAGATTTTACTGCAAAATAGAGTTTGGTGTAAGATTTGGAGTATGGTTAAATGTTCTAAAATTGCATTTACAATGTTTACATTGACAGTATAAAGTATCATTATTTTTTGAATCAAAACAATTTTTTAAAAAATGAATCTATGGATATTTAATATATTTATGTCTAGAGATTGTACAGGTTTTGATAATAATTATTTGAAGTTTAAACGTCACTCACTTTACATGCACATCCTTTATTGCGTGTCAAACGACTAGTTAAACGTTAAAACTAGCTTTACACATGTGATAGAGATGCGACGACGAACTAACGAAATACAAACTTGGACACTATCACCTGACATAATTAGAGGCAACCATATTGAACATCTACGCTTTAGATAGAGACCAATACTAAACTATAGGAAAACAGATGTTTGACATGTCCTCTGGTGAAACTTTGATCCGACAAAGTGACAATCCAATATCCTAAGCCTACAAATTTTCATCAAAATTTTATTTCTAACAGAAATCAAGGCAACATGGAACTTTATCTTAGGATAGGATATTATCATCAATAGTGAAAACTATCAATTACAAATCCTAATCCAATAAGTTTTCGGTTCGGATCTTAAGACGCTGGTCAGAGTTAGGACTAATCCCATGACATCAATCTTGAGCTTTTGGGGATTCTTGTTGTTACAAACAAAGCTATACATTTGTTGATCACATTTTGGTCTCTCTAGTCTTCTTGGTCTCCTCTTTAATCACAGGTGTTGAGCTTCGTTTGGCAATGTCTGAGGAACCTTCCTGAATACATGTTTCCTGCACCGCTCAAAGATACTGTCGTAGATCAAATCGAACTCCACACCTGCTCGCTCTCGGTTTATAATGAACATAATATGATCTGCCTCCACGATCTTGTAGTACCTGAAACATTCAAGAAAACCCGGTAAGTTAATTTATCTTTCATCGAATCTCCAAGAAACTCTAATCCAGATCAAATGTAATGGTACAGCGAGAAGAGGACTAACCAAATGCCCGGTTGGAGCGGGAGGCAGTCTGAGTCACTACGAAGACTGAGACTAGAATGTTCAATGGGAATCCGTGGGTGAGTCATGGATATTGTGTTCAGTGCTCCATCGTTGTCCTGCCAATCTTCATCTCTGCAATACCCAAATTAATCAGATATCTGTAAATTGTTTGGTTATAGCTTAGCTGGTGATACAAAGTCTAATGAAATTTACATGTAGCCTTTATAAGGCAGAGGAATGTCACGAGGAAATCGCCACTGACTCATCTGCAACACGCGGATGAAAAGCAGAGGATGAATTCCCATCACACCTGAAGGAACAGTCATCATCCCAAGAGGTTTTCTAGTACGCTTAGTCGCGTAGCTGAAGTAGAACGTGTTTGGGAAAGTCTGCAGATGAGCATTGAGCTTCATCGATCCCTGGATAGAGAGGTCAGGCAAGATCCAATCTCCAGATGATGCAAATGGGCCTGCGTTTCCAAGAAGGCAATCGACTAGGCCGCGTAAACCAATCTTTTTTCTCGACATGTTGAAATGATCGAACCCGAAATTGTAATAGGATTTGAGCCAAGGAATGTCGATCCAGTCATACATTATGACTCCAAGTTTACATATCTGAAGCAGAGATATGGGTTTCAGGGACTTCCCGTCCTCCGGCCTGACAATGATATATATACATTTTGGATTATAAGCTCTTTAATATTTAGCTAAGAGGTGACGAGAAGGAAGAGCAAACTCACTGTATTCCATCAATGTAGGTTCGGGTAGTCCCGTTTAATGCTCCTGACAACGATGTTAAACTCAACACCCAGTTCTCATTCGTGTTCTCATAACCCTCAAACATCTGATAACAACACAACACAAGCAAAGAAGTTCAACAACACAACCAAATCCTGCTCAACCGATCGATTAGATGTTTAGCTATATTATGCAATTTACCTTGTCAGCAAGCATTTGCTGCAACACACGAACAACTTGAGCGCCAGCAGAGTGACCAACAAAGTGAATAGGATGATATTCATCCCATTCTTGGTATTCCCCTGAAGTAAAATCAACAATTCATCAGCACAAGAATGAATCTAAAGGATACTCAAGAAACACGAATAAAGGGAAGACCATAAAGATTAAACCTTTTGCATAAAAGCGACCAAATTGAGAGTGCCCACAAGCTTTACTGTGATCTTCTCCATAATCAACTAACCCACCTTTCAAGTAATAAAACAATTCTCTTGCCCTACAAAAACACTAACACATCCTTTATCAGAAAAATTCACCCAGAGACTAAAATCTCATAACAAAATCCACCAAAAAAAGATTGGAACTTTCTCTTTCACCTATCGTGTACACTCGTCAAAGATCCCAGATCAGGCACTAACACTCTCTCATCCTTCTTCTCAGCTCCAGCAAAGTATGATAAACCACCTAATCTCTGCAATGGCAAATCTACTTAACAACCAAAAACCCCCTTTTAATGTGTAGGAGAAAAGAATGTTTTTTAACTTACTCCTTTGCCAAATCCGAAAATCCCATGGACCAAAACAATGGGAGGCAAATCATTGACGTTTGTTGTCTTTTCTTGGTCAATTTGTTTGACTTCAACGGTGGCTTTGGGCTTGAAGATTGATTCACTCAACGTCTGAGTAAGATCTCCGGCGACGGCGGAGCTAAATATATATAACCCATAAAGCATATGAACAACAGAGCTCACTGATAGCTCTGCTACCTGTATAGCTGATAACATCAACCATGTAATCATCCTTCTTAACCAAAAGCCAAAGCTCAAATCTTTCGCCTCTTTAACAATACCCAAAAGAGAATCAAATTGAAAAAAAAAACAGTCTTTTTCTTAAAACCCAGTAATCAAAATCTGATTTTTCACAAAGAAGATGAACCAAATTCCAATAGGAAACTAGTGTGAAAGAAAGAAAGAAGAAACGAGTCAACAGAGGATGCTCTGTGTCAACATTGAACAAGATGAAAAACCCTACAGATTAAAAATCAAATTATGAAACACTGCTCGTTGATGGAAACGATTCTGTCTACTTCTCCGTTTGACTCTCTGTGAAAAATCGTTTTGTTTGGCTCACAAACACACAACTTTCTTGTTCGTTTTTGCCCTCACGCATGAAACGAGCTCTGTTTACGGACCAATGAAAAACGTACACTTCAACTTTTGTTTCTCAATTTAACTTTTTTTTTTTTAATTATATTAAAGACGTGTCTGAGGGAAAGAGAAAGCTCGAAAGAAGTAGAAGAAGAATACTCAAAACTGATGCTTTCTTCTGTGTATATATTTTTGGGGAAATAAAGTGGGGTTACATTAAGATATGGTGAACTGTTTTAATAAAAGAGAACGTAAGTTTAAAAAGAAAATTAAAGAAATAAAAAAAAGTAACGTCTGGTTGGTATAAGTAGGAGCAGTTGCTGAACTGTCACGTGCATACATACAAGTGTCCGGAGAATCCTTCTTCATGTTTCGTGAAATTTCTAATAAGCTTATTTTTGTGGACTACATTAATCACGTTGTACACAGTTACGCACGTCCAAGCTTACAAATTTTATGAATGATCATGTCAACAAAAAATATTAAAATTATGAATGGTTTTGATCATTTTAGATTATGCAATGTAATATGTATTGTTTGAAGTAGTCAACTTCAGCGTGTGCCAAGACTTACCTAGAACCTTCTTGGTATTTTGTTTGAGTGCTATAGTCTTACCGGTTCAAAATTAGTCGACTTGTAAAGATAATTCTAATTCTTTTGGACTCTCTCCAAATTATATGGGAGAGTGTTTGATTTTGTGAGAACTGTTTGTCTCCTCTTTTTTCGTTGAAGGGATGTTTAAAAGTATATCCATTTTCTGTAACATTTGGTAGCGTCGATCTATGGATGGCTAAAAAAATACGATATTATATTGTTAACAATGTGTCATTTATGTTGGAATAGAGAACCTGAAAATCAAAAACCCAGAAATTGTCAAAGAATCAAATTTGCAGAGCCGTAGAAAATTTACTGCACTTGAGCAAAAAACCGTCTAATCTCGGGTGCAAGATAACCAAGACGGCTCACTCCAAGGTTCACTCTGCTCTCTATTGAACTATGCATTCAATTCAAAAGAGATGAAACTCTCAACTTGAAATCAGAAATTGAAAGAGGACGAAGAAGAAGAAAGAGAAGAGAGATCTGATCTTTTTCGTGAATAAACTCAAGACTCCAATTGCCTTTAAGTAGCCACAATTCAGAACTGATTCACCAAGATTTTGCCATCAAAATCGAGCTTTTCAACTCCACCTCTCCGCCAACGTTCCAAAACAACGAGATTAGCGCAAGTCACGGTTTTTTACTTGTTCTCATTGTTGAAGATAGTTTTTTAGAAAATGGATTTATTAAATAAAACAAAGCCTATTTTATAACTTTTACGAAGCCCAATTTTTTAACAAACATACCCAACAATCCCCCACATGTATTTTAAAAAATAGTAAGAACAAAACCATGTTGATGTCTTGTGGACTTGAATCAACACAGATGTAAAGAATTTGAGAGTTTCGCAAAACACATACAAAGTAGTAAGATCTTTATGCAACCCTGCATCATAAGTGTTCTAGTGAGTTAGCCCACAACTCATCTAGTTAGATATCTAATACCTTCACACTTACTTAGGTGACTTATCAAGTGTGTGTTGTCTCACACCCCCATACAGGAATAAGTTCATTAAGAGATCGTACGTCTCAACCTTCCAACGACAACTGCATGGGATCTTTAACTAACATTATATTAATATCATTCTTTCGTTTGACCAACTGAACCAAGAACTCAAAATACATAAATTTCTTGGTTTGGTATCCAGAATGATCTAACCTGAAAAAGGCTTTAGTCCCATTTCTTTTGCTGTGTCCAGGACCATTCGTCCACACATGCCTTTCATAAGAGGATCAGTAATATTCTTCCCTGACCTCACGAACTCTAGTGACACCACACCAGCTTCAATCAAGCTCCGTATCACCTTATGTCGCATACGTATATGTCTTTTCTTCCCATTATATAGTGCATTCATTGCCACATCAATAACAGCTTGAAAATCACATCTCATGGACACGGAAGGAACATGTCTTCCAATCATTGGAATATCAGCAAGTAGATTTCTTAACCAATTAGCTTCTTGACCTGCCAATTCAAGAGCAATTAGTTCAGATTCCATGGTAGAACGAGCAATGCAAGTCTGTTTTACTGATTTCCATGCTACAACTCCTCCACCTAAGGTAAACACAAATCCACTAGTTGAGTTTACTTCATCATTCCCTGACACCCAATTAGCATCACAATAAGCCTCAAGAACACATGGAAAATCAGAATAACATAAGTTCCAATCAATAGTTCCTTGTAAATATCGCATTAAACGAACAAGTGCTAACCAATGATCATAGTTAGGATTATGAGTATATCTACTCAATCTACTCACAACATATGCAATATCAGGTCTTGTGCAGTTCATCAAGTACATTACACTACCCATCACCTTAGCATAATCAGACTGTCTCACACTTTCTCCTCTATTTTTACAAAGATGCAAAGAAGAACCATAAGGAGATTTAGCACTAGGTTCATCCCAATATCCAAACTTCTTAAGTATCTTTTCTATATAATGAGACTGATTTAAAGAAAAACCAGAATCAGTTTTCACAACTTTAATTCCAAGAATAACATCAACTTCACGAAGGTCTTTCATGTCGAATTTAGAGTTCAAAAATGTCTTAGTCTCACAAACAATATCGAGAGATGTTCCAAGAATAAGCATGTCATCTACATAAAGACAAATAATGACATAGCCAAGCTCATGCTTTCTGGAGAACACACAAGTATCTCCAAGAAACAAAGCCATTTTCATGCAAAGTATTACTGAATTTTTCAAACCATTGCTTAGGAGCTTGCTTAAGACCATATAGAGATTAATCAATTTACACACTTTATGTTCTTGACCTTGCACAATAAATCTCTCAGGTTGCATCATATAAATTTCTTCATGCAAATCACCATTTAAAAATGCAGTTTTCACATCCATTTGATGCACAACTAATTTATGAACAGATGCAAGAGAAAGCAATATGCGAATGGAAGCAATTTTTTTAACAGGAGCATAAGTATCGAAATAGTCTACTCCTTGTTTTTGTGTAAATCTTTGAGCCACCAGCCTCGCTTTGAATTTTTCTATAGAACCATTAGCCTTAAATTTCTTCCTTAGAATTCACTTACATCTGATGGTTTTGCAGCCCCTAGGCAAATCAACAAGCTCCCAAGTGTGGTTAGTCATAATAGAATCAATTTCATTGTTAACTGCTTCTTTCCAAAAAACAGCATCCACAGATTTCATAGCCTCAGAAAACGTTTTTGGATCTTCTTCTATCAAGAAAACATACACAAATTCTTCACTTATCTCATCATATTCAGCAAGAAATGTAGTAATGAAATCAGGACCAAAATCAGTTTCAGTTCTCATCCTCTTACTTCTTCTAAGTTCTTCATTACCATCATCAAGAGTTCTCTTAGCACAAGCATTACTTGAAACAACAAGTTCTAAATTACAAGCATTGCTAGAAGAAGCAGATTCCAAATTCCTTTTAAAAAGAAACACATTCTCAAAAAATTCAACATCTCTAGACTCTATCATGCTATCAAATCGCAAAGAATCAGATTTAAAAGTCAAACAACGATAAGCAGCACTATTTAGAGCATAGCCAACAAACACATCATCTATAGTCTTAGAACCTATGTTGTTCCTTTTGAAAGCAGGTAATCCAACCTTAACAAGACACCCCCACACTCTCAAGCAACTCAAATTAGGGGAATGACCTTTCCAAAGTTCATATGGTGTAAAAGGAATTCCTTTATGAGGCACTTTATTTAAGATATAACAAGCAGAAAGAATAGCTTCCCCCCATATTTGATCAGGCAACCCAGAACTAAGAAGCATATCATTCATCATTTCTTTAAGGGTTCTATTTTTTCTTTCAGCAATGCCATTTTGCTGAGGAGAATAAGGTGCAGTTCTTTCATGAATAATACCCTCTTTTAAACACAAAGACTTCAAAATTTTAGATTCATATTTCCCACCTCTATCAGACCTTAACCTCTTAATTTTTCTATCTAGTTGATTTTCAACTTCGGCTTTATATTGCATAAACATTTCACATGCCTCATCTTTTGTTCTCAAGAGATAAACTCTTGTATATCTAGAAAATCATCAACAAAAGTAATATAGTAATGCTTCCCACCTCTACTAGTGGTGTTTTTAAAATCAGCCAAATCAGAAAGAATAAGTTCAAGCGATTCTGATTTTCGATTAACAGGATATGAAAATGGTTTTCTAGCATGCTTTGGTTGCACACAAATTTCACATTTTGAGACATCCTCTTCCAAGTTGTCAGAAATCAAATTAGCATGCTTTAGACGTTTAATCGAGTTCACATTTAGGTGACCTAATCTACCATGCTAAGTATCTAAAGCATTCACAAAGTAAGTAGAAGCACCAGCACTTTCATTCATTATTTCAAGAACAAAGAGATTCCCATTACAAAAAGCTTTCCCCACATTTCCCCCATTCTTAGTTATCACTAACTTCCCAGCCTCAACAATTTGTTTAAATCCAACAATCATAGCAAAGCACCAGAAATTAAATTCCTACGCATGTTTGGGACAAACAAAACCTTAGTCAAAGTTAAAACTCTTCCAGATGACAGTTTTAAAGCAACTTCTCCAATTCCAGCAACTTGTAAAGCACTAGCATCTCCTAAGTAGACACTATCACGTGGAGATTCATCAAGAGTTTTAAAGAGAGACTTCTGGCTGCAAATGTGACATGTGGATCCAGAATCAATGATCCATTCCACCACATCAATCGCATCGTTTACCTCTGTGGTGACAACAATTAGATCTTCTGTAAGATGAGCTTTGTTTGATTCCTTTGGCTGAGGAGGGAGACGACAATCCTGCTTCTTATGTCCTGGCTTGTTGCAATTCCAGCATTTCACCTTTTTCTTGAATTCAACAGAAGGTCTAGGAAAAGGACTCTTCCCATGATCATTGTTCTTTCCTTGGTTTTTGTTAGATGTGAACATGTTTTTTGCACCACCAGAAGTTTCCACCACATTAGCATTATCAGGAATTGAACGAGAGATGGTTATGTTACCGTAGTTTCTGTTTGCGTCCTCGATCATTATGTCTGCAATCAGCTCATCAAGTGACATCTTCTTTTTCTCATGCTTCAGCTTGGAGCGATAACCATTCCATGAAGGAGACAATTTGTCAATGAGCACCAAAGCAGCTAGTTGCTCATCAATTGGTATGCCCTCAGCTTGAATCTTGGAGACGATAGCTTCATATTCATGGAGCTTATCGAGAACGGGCAAATCATCCTTCATCTGAAAGGATGTCCATTTAGAAGTGACATATTGCTTCTTGCCTTCATCTTCAGCTCCGTACCTCTTCTTCAGGTTGCTCCAGATTTCTTTTGCTGATTCATAGTTGACATAGATATCAAACAGCTTCTCCAAGAGGCGTCTTATGATATGACCACGGCATGTGCGATTATGGTCTTCAAAGAAGCCAATTGGTTTAGACTTGCTTGATTGTGTCACAACAGCTTGAGAGTTTCCAGTAAATGGAGTTTCAGAGAACTCAAATGCCTTGTCATCAATGAGAACGTAGTCCAAGCCAACCTCTTGAAAGAAGAACATAATCTCCTCTGACCAGCGACGGTAGTTGGAACCAATCAAAGGTTGAAGCTTTGACAGATCGGGCACTGCGGAGTTCTTCGACATTCTGATTCGTGATAGAACCAACAAATAAACTAAACTTTTTTTTTGCTCAAGATTGTTAGAATAGAGAACCTGAAGAAGATGTGACCAAAAAAAAAAAAAAAAAAGAGAACCTGAAGATCAAAAACATAGAAATTGCCAAAGAATCAAATTTGCAGAGCCGTTGAGAATCTACTGCACTTGAGCAAAAAACCTCCTAATCCCAGGTGCAAGATAACCAAGACGGCTCACTCCAGGGTTCACTCTGCTCTCTATTGAACTGTGCACTCAATTCAAAAGAGATGAAACTCTCAACTTGAAATCAGAAATTGAAAGAGGAAGAAGAAGAAGAAAGAGAAGAGAGATCTGATCTTTTTCGTGAATAAACTCAAGACTCTAATTGCCTTTAAGTAGCCACAGTTCAGAACTGATTCACCAAGATTTTACCATCAAAATCGAGCTTTTCAGCTCCACCTCTCCGCCAACGTTCCAAAACAACGAGATTAGCGCAAGTCACGTTTTTTGACTTGTTCTCATTGTTGAAGATAGGTTTTTAGAAAATGGATTTATTAAATAAAACAAAGCCCATTTTATAACTTTTACGAAGCCCAATTTTTTAACAAACATACCCAACAATTTACTGTACTCAGAATTTACGAAGTTATTATATATACACTGATACACACTTCATACGAGTTCAAAGCAAGGAAAACCATGTGGGCGGATGAATAACAAAATCGGAAATAATTTTGGGTTGTTTCATCTGCATGAGGCATTTTGTTAGGTGAAACCTCATTACTTGGTTGAATATACTCACAGTACTGCATACTCACACTATGATGATGATGATGGTAGTATGATGATGATCGATGATGGTGATGATGATAATGATGATGGTTTAAAAATGTTGATGATGCTTGTATGATGATGATAATGCTTATCATAATGATGGGGATCATTTTAATGTTGGTACGATGACGATGATGTTGCTGATTATTATGATGATGGTGATAATAAAAATGATGATCATCATCATTATCATCGTAATTTGTATGTTGCTGATCATTATATGATGATGATGATGATGATGATGATGACGTTGATGATGATGATGATGATGATGACGTTGACGATGATGGTGATGGTGATTATAAGAAAGATGATGATGGCACTATGATGGTATAATGATGATATGATTATGATGGTATGATGACGAGAATGATGATTATCATACTTTCATTATGACGATGGCATGTTGATGATGCTTAAATGATGATGATGAGGAGGAGGAGGTGATGATGGTATGATGATGATTATAGCATGGTGTTGATGATTATTAGTTATGTTAACGATGACGATTTTATCATGAATTTTAAATTCAAAATTTATAGTATTTAATTTTGGAATTTATATTCTTATTTTTGATAGTATCTTTTAGTTTTAACATCAAATATCATTTTTTGGCCAAAGATTATAGTTAAAGACTGTGTTCTCTAATATTGATTCTTAACTACAAAACCAATATAAAAAAAACCAAAAAACTTTAAAACAGAATATTGATGGCTATAACATAGGTCTAAACAAAAGTTCAAGTTTAAAAAGGTAAAATGAACTACAAAGCTTAACTCATCAAAGAAGAAGAAGCTGGAAATGCCTTAGTTCCATAACCACCTATATTATTGGTGAAAAAGAAAGAAGAATCAAAAGTTTTGATTGTTAATGGGATTTCGTAGGACAATTAAAGAAAATTGATTAGTAAAATTCATTTAGGCTAAGTAAGCTACATGAATGACAAGCAATTCTGTCACACAATATCTAGGTGCACCTAGAGGAGAAGACAACATAAACTACATTAATGCATGTGTTTGACTGGGGTTGAATATTTTATAATTCCTACAAAGGAACTTTAATTTGTTTCAAAAAGTCTATCTTTCCATTATATTATTATGACAATGATTAAAAAAAATCCTGATGCACCTCTAATAACCCGGTAGAAGGGTGAGTCACCTTAGCTTACCTACATTCGTCGAACGTGTTTAAAAAGAACCCATCATATCAATATAGTCAAGTGTCAGACAGAGATTGTTGTTTGTAAATGGAGAAAATTTGTCAAACATTGTAGTGGACTAACTTTGTTTTTCAAGATCATTTATTATCATTGCTTCCCTTGCATTTTTGCATTACCGGACATGAGTGGTTTTGCAGCGGATTTAATTGTGTTTTTTTTACATAATTAACCACCACCTAAATGTTCTATGAATACAAGTTAATTAATGTCAAAATTAACTTTTGTTCCGCTGGTTCTAGACTCCGAGAGTTATCAAATTTGTCTGTTTTTCTATCCATAATTGGTAGAAGGATTTATCCTGATGTTGTGTTCTCATTAGCAAGTGACAAGATCAAATCTATTTTTTATAATTAATTTTATGGATAATTTTTCAGGTTCAAAAAACAAAAAAATATTATTAAATTGAATTGTAATCACAAGTTTTGGAATCTATTAAATATTATTATTAAATTAAATTGAATTGTAATCACAAAAAAAATAAATTAGATTTTAGTTATATTTTCTTTTTCTTATCTCTTCTAACTTTTTCTAGAAGTAGATAATTTGTTTTTCAAGCTTTGAAATTATCCAACATTCTCCCCCTTAATTCCAACTTGAATTCCGGGAAGTTTGATCTCTTGAACTCCAACTAGACTTCTTATTTCCTTGAACTTGATCCTTGCTAATGCTTTGGTGAGGATGTCCGCCTTTTGCTCCGTGTCGGGTACGTGCTCCACTTCAATCTGACCGTTCTCAACACACTCGCGGATGAAATGATACTTGGAGAGTATATGCTTACTTCTTCCGTGAAACACCGGATTCTTGGTGAGAGCAATGGCTGACTTGTTGTCGATCTTAAGTATAACCTTCTCATCTATACTTAATATTCTTTCATCAATTCCTTAAGCCATATAGCTTGCTTTTCGGCTTCCGTAGCTACCATAAACTCAGCTTCGCATGAGGATTATGCGATGGTGGGTTGCTTTTGAGACGTCCATGTGATTGGTGATGAACCAAAATAGAAGATATGCCCTGAAGTACTCCTACCATCGTTGATATCAATGTTATGACTACTGTCACTATATCCGATGACTTTCCTTGTTCCGTCTCTCTTAAAGAGCAGCCCTAAATTGGTGGTTCCTCTCACATACCTCAGAACATGACTGAGTGCTTGTCCATGCGATTCTCTTGGGCTTTGCATATACCGACTTAGAACGCCTACGACAAACGCCATGTCAAGTCTTGTATGAATGAGATATCTTAAGCACCCTATAGTTCTCCTGTACCGTGTGGCATCGATCTCAGGTTCTTTCTCAGCCTTTGAGATCACGGTGTTTGGCTCCATTGGTACAAGAGCCAAATTACACGAATCCATCTTCGTATCTTCAAGTATTCCTTGAGTATAACCTTCTTGCTTTATTTGAATTCCATCAGCTCCTTGAATTACTTCTATACCAAGATAATAAGTAAACTTTCCAAGATCCGACATCTCAAATTGCTTTGACATATCCTCTTTGAATTGTTTAATGACCTTTCGTGAAGTTCCCGTTACAAACAGATCATCGACATAAACTGCCACAATTAAGAAGTTCTCTTTGTCACTCTTGAGGTACACCGACGGTTCCGTCTTACACTTCTTAAAGCCCATCTCCTTTAAGACATTATCAAGTTTCATATTCCAAGCTCTCGGAGCTTGTCGTAGCCCATACAACGCTTTGTGGAGCTTGTATACTCGATTCTCTTCTCCCTTTTTAACAAAACCTTCAGGTTGAGTAACATAGACCAACTCATTTAAATCTCCATTTAAGAATGCAGTCTTGACGTCTAAGTGATGTATTTCCCAGCCTCTTGTTGTCGCAATAGCTATGAGTAACCTTATAGTTTCGATTTGAGCCACGGGTGCAAAAACTTCATCGAAATCTATCCCCTTTTGTTGCACATAGCCTTTTGCCACAAGTCTTGCTTTATACTTATTGAACGAACCATCAGCATGCCTTTTGACTTTGTAAACCCACTTCACTCCTATGGGTTTAACACCATCCGGTTTCTCGACTAATTCCCACGTCTTGTTTCTTGCGATAGAATCTAGCTCAACTTCCATTGCTTCTACCCATTCTCTCAAACTCATTGCCTCCATAAAATTCTCTGGCTCTCCGTCTACAGTAAGTAAGAGTTTCTTTCCCTCAAGTTCAGCTAGTAGTACGTAATCGTTGAGGTACCTTGGCTTGTTAACGATACGACCGTATTTTGTAACTACTGGTTGATTTTCAGTTTCTTCTTCATCATTTTCTTCTTCTATGTCTTTGTCATGGTGTATAGTCTCTTGATCTGGATCTTGATGATTACCGTCATCATGATTATCGTCGTATCCAACTCCATCTTCTATACCACCTCTATACGTTAATTTAAACTTCCCTGGTTCACCTTCAATTTGTCTTGTTGTAGTTGACCAATCCCAAGCTTTCTTCTCATCAAACACCACATCTCTGCTTACAAACACCTTTCTAGTGACTGGATCGTAAAGTCTGTAAGCCTTTGAACCCGGTTCTGTTCCAAGATTGATCACCATTCTCTAAATCTAAATCAAGTAATTGCTCTAGAGATGCTACAATATGAATGAACTTGTTTCTTGGGAGTGCCGATAAAAACTTCTTCACCAGTTTTGTTTCATCGCTCGTTTCTCCTAGAGAAGCTGATTGAGCTGCGAGGCCTGATATATTCCCTGCAAATTCGTCCACCGAGTCGGTATTGCCCATCTTTAACCTATCTAGCTCTGCCTTTAGGGTTTGGAGTCTTGCTACTTTCACCCGGTCTGCTCCCTGGTGACGAGACTTGATGGCGTCCCACAGATTCTTTGCAGAGTTTTTTTCACCAACTTGCAAAATCAGTGTCTCGGGAATGGACTGGAACAAGAGTGCAGTTGCTACGTCGTTCTTCTTTACGTCGGCTGATCCTGGTTCTATCGTGTCCCACACTTCGCTAACTCGAAGAGTGATCTTCATAAGCATCGCCCAAACTGTGTAGTTTGTCGATGTTAGCATCGGACAATGGATCGATGGAGATCCAAGGTCCTTGGTTCTTGGTGGTGGAATGTTGTCCCCCATACTTTGTTACTAGACTACTTCAACCACTGTCTTTTTTAATTGAGTCTTCTACACAAGCTCTGATACCAATTCAAATCGATTAAAACTTGAATAATACAAGAACACCTTTCTTATTAGATTTAGAAACTTCTCAAAACTAAATCTCTCCCTCAAGTTTTATGGAACATCTCTCCATAGACTCCTATTTATAATAAAACAAGCACATCCTTATTCTATTATAAAAAAATTAAACTTCCAAATTTCATCTAAATCTACTTATTTAGATTTTAGTTATATTTATTTTTTCTTATCTCTTCTAACTTCTTCTAGAAGTAGATAACTTGTTTTTCAAGCCTTGGAATTATCCAACATGTACAGCTGTTTTAGTACGGGGTATACTGCTCTAACATTACTTATCACAAAAATCAGATCAAAAGTTACCAAAAACGTTATTCTTTTTTTCGTATTGTTTTCTTTAACCACTATTTGAACTATATTGGTATTATATGCCGCTTTCTTTACCCGTTAGAAAAACTTGTACCACTTTATGTTACAAATAGAATCAGTGGGTGGACAAGTAGCTTCATAGTGTTTCTAAGTCATCTGGTCTACAACCAATGATATATATTTTTTTCTCATTTCTCATATCGTCAAATTATTTCGGATGTTAATACGTTGTTTATATATTCTCCTTATCTACATTGTGTCGTGTTAAATGTAAACATATATAACTCAGAAATTATATTATTGATGGAATGTGAGAGTTTATTTAGCCAATAGTCAGTTAGTATATTATGTGTTATAAAGTCTTTTAGTCATGCATCTACATACAAAGAAAGACGTAGGAAAAAATATGAACCCCCTACTTCCATTTAACATTTCATATTATAAATTTACACATTTGATAACATATTAATCAATCGATAATTTTCTTACAAACAAAGAAAAATCTCCGGATATTTGTCCAGAGCCCTCAATACCAAAAAATCTCATCTACGTATGCTCAAAAACACTATTGACTTTTTTTTTCCTCTATGGACATTTTGGGGTTTTACCCGGTCCTCCGTAGTAAAAATAGTTACCCCAAACCCGGTTTACTCCTCCTCTTATGTCATAACAATTCGGATGATCCGCAAGAACTTTAAGATTTGATGTCGGAATTAGAGTATTGTCCCAATCTACCATTTGAAGATTCCTAAAATAAGACGCTTTTCCAAAACCTTCACCGGCAAAATGACCACTGCCCATTTGGGTCGATGTATGTGAACCACCAGGTCGTGTGTTCACAATCTCGCCACCGAACTGGACCATGTTCCCATGCTCCCTCAGGTGTGTAAACAAAGATACTGGCCAATACCCGACTAGTGTACCCGACCCGAATTGGAGCCACCAGTGTCCATGCTTTGGGTCCTATTTTGACGAATTAGTTGCGTTATTGGAATAATCCTCAACTATCAAAGATGAAATTCATAACATACAAATGTAAAAGTTGAGTGAGCTGTGTTGACCGAGTAAAGCATTTGACGGATAAGCCATGTGCATGGTTTTAATCAAGAATAATATAATGATTTAAGGAAGACACTAAATTAGTGCCAAAATCAATTGGGTTTAAATTGTTAGGAGACAATTATATTAGATTAGTATGACGTGCACTAATTATTTGGTAGTCACTTGACTGCTCAGAACTCAAGTTAAAGTCCTTCTTTATCCCCCACCAAATGTGATTAGAATCTAGATAAAGAATTAACGTACACTTATTGAGAAATCTAAGTTTTACCAACGTATATGATGAAATTAAATCAGTTAGATATATTAATGAGTATAATTACCTTCCATATCAATAAACTTATATCGAATTGACCGCCTTTATACGATGAAACGGGTGAAATCGCGGCTCCAATTGCGATTCTATTGTTCGTTTGAACAAAACCAGAACACAATAGGTTATAGCATCCTGTTGCCTGGTAAGCATCCGACTGCAAGAAGACAAATGTAGCATTTTAATATAACTATAAGAAACGAAATCGCTTAAAATCTAACTAAACGATGAAATAAAGTTATGAAGTTGGATGAAAATTTATACCGTCCAATAGGTGAAGAATCTTGGGTTAGTGTCTCCGTACAGCTCCGGGCTAATCTGTCCGACAAAATCAAAATGCTAAGCGTTTAGAAACATTTATTTAAGTAAATAAGAGATACAAATAACATTTCAATAAAATAGTTATATGAAAGTAAAAAGTCTAAAAAAAAGAGGAGGTGATGGATGGCACGTGCCTGCCAACCAGCTTCGATGGTATTAAGATCGTCGGCGAAAGAACCGGCGATGACCCAAATCTGAGATAGACTAAACTCGTATTGGCTTGTGACACGTGGCGTCCACACGTTTATACTTGCTTTTGCTCCGTAATATTGACTTCCCGATACGTATCCTACCGCATGCTACAATTTATTTCCATAGGCTAAAAGATTATTATTTGTAATCTTTCATTCTTTTTCGATTTGAGCAAAGAATAATATTCACTCTGACAAGTAAAATTCTGTTTATGGCATTGCAAAGATTTGTGAGAAAGGAGGTTTTTGGTATTATTATGTGTCTATAAGTTTTTAGAAAATAATAATAATTAAGAAAAGTATATAAACGTCTGACTTTTTGATAAAGTTAATTAACATAATGATACGTACCTCGTGGCCGTTACTGCTCGAATCCCTTCTCACGCGCCTGATTTTCCGACCAAATCTACGGACAGAACTTGCTCTTAACATGTCTTGCTCTGTCGTTCTTCTGATCGGAATCGTACCTTCCGGACAAGACTCACCGGATAAGCTCCAAAGCTGAAAATTTTCATGGGATTCATTTTCTTGGCTATACCCTATGGGCATCTCCGGTGGATCCTAAACATGTTTTTTTTTCAGCAACTTTAGTGACTTTTTGAGATAGAAAGAATTATGAGAAGAACAAAGAAATGTGAGTACCATTGGTCTTTGTCCCTGTAACAAGGGATGATCAAAAGCAGGCTGGTGATGAGATGGAACACAATCTATCGTATCTCCATCTGAACTCTGCAAATTAAACATGACAAGAACATTATATATAACTTAGTTTATGAATAAAGAAATATTCAGTTTAAGAACTAGAGTTTGGATTTGCCTGAATGGCCTTGATGGCTGGTTTATTGATTTTTTCGATGTGTTTTCTGATGAGTTTCAGCTTCTGAATCTCTCTTTGAGCCCGGAGAGTCACAGTTTCGGATGTCGAATTCGGTGGAGAAGCAGAGGATAAGAGACAGAGTAAGAGAATGAAAATGAAGATCATCAAGCAAGAAGAAGACATTGTAATGGCTGAGGACTCTCCTCTTTTTCACGGTATTGACTTTTCAGATGACTGTTTTGTGTGGTGTTGTGTAATGAAGATGAAAGCAAAACATTTATTGCAAGTTTATTGTTGTTGTTCGTCTTCTTCATGTCACTGACACATCTTTCAACAAACCCATTAAAGACATAAGTCACTTCTCTAAGAAAACCTAGAGCCCCAAAGATCCAAGAATTAATGAATCAACTCACCCCTCAAAAATAAATGAAGAAAATTCTATGTTAGTGTAAATTAATAGAATTCTCTGTTGAGAAAGTTTTGGGGCATGTGGGTTTACACATAAGGTGATATAAATACTAGGGTAGTGATGAAATCATGGAATGGTGTTTAATATTTATTTATTAGGGTTTTTGGGAGGAATTATATATATATATATATATATATATATATATATATATATATCTTATATATTAAAAGAAAAGTACAGAATGATCACATTTATTATCAGAATGGTTGATTACAAATCTATCTTTAATGAATTTACATTTTTAAATTATTTGCCATTTAGATTAAAAAAATATATTTATCTAAATAAAATTTAATTTACTATAAACATAAATTAAAAATCAAATATATTAAAAGAAAATAAAAAAAAATATTTTAAAAATTCGAAATTTTTTAATTAATCTAAAAAAACTATTTTTTTTTTGAAAAAATTCTTTAGATAGGTTTACTTAAAATTTTTTCCATTTAGTTATAAGAAAAATAAACTAAATTTAGAATAATCAAGTAAAATTTTAAATTACTATAATTTTTTTTTTTAAAATTTAAATATATTTAGAGAGAAAAATTACTATAAAAATTAAAAAAATGGGAAATATTCGAGTAAAAGTATTACTATAAATAAATAATTTTAAAATTTTGAATAAATTAAAAGAAAAATTATTATTTAAATTATTTTTTCAAAAACTAAAAAGTTAAATTACTCTAAAAATTAAAAATCGAAAATTTTATACTACTAATAAAAATTAGAAAATAACCAAAAAAATTACTTAGGTAATTTTCTTATAATTTTGTGGAGATAAAATTTGCTTATTTTAGTTACTTTAATTTTTTATTTAAAAACTTATATGATACATAGATTATATGTATTTTAACTATCAAAAATATTTTCTTAAATTTCTATTTTATACACAAAAAATATTACAATATATATGAAAGATTCTTTAAAATTTTTGAATTAATCCAAATTCAAATTAAGTTAATATTCAGCTTCATATAAACTTTATTAAACAATAGAACTTTTCAGAAACAAAAGTATTATATTCCGCAACTACTTTTTCAATTCTGTCCATAATCAATTTATCTATTTCGAATATATTAAAATAAAAGAAGTACTTTTTAAAAATTTTAAAATTCTTTAAAATTTAAAAATTGAATTACTCTTTAAAAATTATAATGGTTTTAAAAAAAATTCAAAATTCAAAAAAGTTGAATTACTCTTTCAAATTCTTTTAAAAGAATGACTAAATTTTAAATTACTATAAAAGAATATTTTTGAAAATTTTGAATATATTATGAAAAATAAAATTAACATAAATGAAAATATCTATTCTTAATTATATTTTTTTCTATAAGATAAAATTTGAGTTTTAGATTTTAATTCTTTTAAGTTACTATAAAAGTTTTTTAAAATTTTTTTGTTAATATCTTGAACATTTTTTTGTTACTAACTTGTTATTATATCATATATATTTTGCTTTTTAAAATATTTTAACTTTATTTTACGATAATTATATAAGGATTATGAAATTTTTAAAAGAAAATGAAGATTTATATTTCTACCAAAAACAAAATACAAAAATTATAATATTGTGATATAATTTTTTATAAAATCATCTGATATATATATTTGATATAATGAACAAATAAAATATATTAAAAATTTTAAAAATATTAACTATTGTGTGGAGATAATTGTAATGTATAGTTGTCGTTATTTATAGTAGATTTAAAAATGTCAACATAATAACATGTAAAAATATTAAATAAGGATTATACCATATATGAAGAATTTTGAACATCATTTATTATACTAAAACTAAACATAACACAAAAGAATTTGAATCAATAAACAATTGTTAAGATTTTTTAATCTTTTATTAATTACGGATGAATAGTAAGCAATAAAACAAATTTGAAAACGTGAAATATCATATTTACTACCCTCAAAAACAAAAATGTCATCATCTCTTAATATTTTTTTCCCGCATATAGTGCGGGGTAATTTCCTAGTATATATATATTTATATTAAATGATGAAAAGAAGAGAAGAGATTTTGATGCAGCTTTATCTTTATGTGAAAACGGTATTTTTGTGGTAAAACTTGGATTTGGTTTGATATGAAAGTTGAAAACTTTAAATCTTGATTATCTCAGTTATTCTTAAACTTTAAATTCTGTTTCCACTTTCCACATCTTTGAATATCCAGCTACTTTAACAATCCATTATTCATTCCATCGTGTCAAAGAAAACGAACTCTCATTTGGTTAACATTTCGTCAAATTAATTTTGGTACGTATGTGTTGTTCGATTTGTCTTGAATATACCAAAAGGTACATTGTCCTTTGTCCCAAATTATTGTAAGTTGTAAGTTGTAACTATTATATAATTTTCACATAAATCTCTTGCAATTGGGCATAATGATTTGAAAACCAGGAATTTTCATGCGACTATACAAACCTTTGCATGCATGAAGTACTTATAGGCTCCAACATCCAAACTCCAAGACCACTGCACGTTCGTTAAATATTATTTAAACTCAATTTTTCTTAAAATAAATAATTATCCACATTAGTTTGCTAATAACATTTAAAACAATAAGGCCAATTTGAGTATATTCAATATATAACACAAAAAGATAGATACGTTTGGTTAGTATAGCACTACTTGCGATGCATAGCTGATATGTTAGATATTTGTCTCCGTACATATTAATTTAGTCACTTTAAATTTTTAGAATCACTATTTAAACTTATATAATTTGGCTTAGAATCGTTCATAATAAAACAAGTTGTCAAGTACAAAGTGTGGAATGGACCTCGAGAGTGTATTTGTTCGAATGATATTGTCCAGTCTTTTAAATCGAGGGAATGATTGAGACCCAAAGCATGCAAACATGTAATGTTGCCTTTGAATTTCTCTATATATATATATATATATATATATATATATATATATATTAAATATTAAATTTCATTATTTAAGAGAAACATGATTGGCTGCGTTCATTATATGAATGTTCCTACCAACCATGTTTTTGTTATTTCTCATTCATTTCGTTTTTTAATTTTTACCAAACGAAAAAAGAAAAAGAAAATTACAGAGCAAAGTTGACCAGACGACGATTATGTTTGACTTAGCGTTGCGTTCAAAAGAATCGAAACTAACTTGATTTTAGACTCTAGGGAGTGAAAGATAGAATATCAACTGTGCATCAAAATGTAACATTTTAATAATTAATTGATAGGGAGAGAGAAAGAAAAAGGCGAAGAGAATTAAAGATGAATATTAAAGCTATAACAAAAGGAGAATGGAAACAGTTTGATGTAAGAGCAATGATAGTGTCTCTAAAGCAGCCTCGCGAGCTCAGCTTTTTCCAATTTTATCTCAACCCATACAAGTAAGTATCTTAGTTAATTAAGATAATTAAGGACTATTGGGTATACAGTTTGAAACAAAGTACGATTCGGCGTTGGAGTTATTAACTGTGATATGATGAGACATGATTTACATGAAGCGGCGTGTAAGGTTGGACGTAAATGTTCGGACCATGCATGAACTTTGTTTAGGGTACATCATCATGGATACCTATTGTGAGTTGTCCATTGATAAATATTACAGACTGCACAGATTCAAAGATACGTACTCAATATTCAAGATTACACATTGAACATGCGATATCAACCATTTTAAGGATTTTTTTTAGTAATGGGAAATAAATCTGGGTGAGGTATGAGTTTTACTGCTTCAGTCTTGCATCCCCTGTGATCATAAAAATACTATTTTTATGATAGTTTCCGTGATAAAAAATTAATAATAATAAGCAAAATAAATTATTAACGTTCTTTCAAAACTTGAATGATCATTAAAAATGACAATTTTTGTACTCGCATCGATAGTTAAATCTGAATTTAAATACGATCTCCCTGCTCCAAATAAAGTAAACCTATTAATTGGAGAAAATATTTACAATGCTTGAGGTTGAAGTTTACTTCCTCCACAAATAAATCTACAGAATCAGAACCTCAAATAAAAAGAGAGAAAAAGAGCTAATAAGAGAAGTAGATCAGTAATTCTAACTAAATAACATTACGAAATGACATGAACATATAAGACATGAACAGAAATTGACATGTTTGAAATTAGAACCCAGTGTCCAATCTAGATACACACACATGATCTCCCTCCTTTTTTTTCCTTGTTCTTTTTCTTATTTTTTTTAAGTGAACTTGATCAAATTAAAGAAATAAAATAACAAAGAAAGAAACCCATAAAAACATATATTTATTTTCTTGGAAATCACCAATTCTTTTATCATTGTTTAACGAGGGTTGAGAGCGCCAAGCAATTATCAGCCATTTGGTACAAAACTCCTGCGGATTTATAAACGACGTTGACCTCCTTAGTTTCCTTCATCGCATCGCTGCAAGTATCGTAGTCTGTCAACGCGGCGCTTAGGTTAATGTTAAGGCTAAAACCATCATTGTCCTTAATGTTCTTAAGGGCCTTGTCCAAATTATCAAAAGCGCTATTGAAGTTGGACAAACAAGTCGCGACTCCTCCTTCACGTTTCAGCTCTTTCTCGGCTATTTCTTTGGCTTGCCTCGTCCGCTTCATCAGCTCTCTAATAGCCACATCTGTTGCTGCATTCACATTTGTTTGACCCTTAATGGTGCCTCTGCACAATGCAGGAAAATCCGCAACCGTGCATGGGTCGATGACAGAAAGCCCTAACGCTGCCACACTTTGGCTTGAGGTGGCGATAAAGACGAAGATCGTCCCGAGGAAGGTCATAGAGGGATTGATAGACATCGTGTCAATATATACACGGAAACGTATATATATTGTGTACGTATATATACGTTCTTGTGTTTGTGATTTGAACACCGGGTGGTGGGAGGTGAGTTTTATATATGCTTGTGCAATAAAATGGTTATATTTAGTAAGTTTCTGACTAATTTGACACCGGTGAATTAGACCGGACAGAACTATTTTGGTATGTTTGTTAATTAGGTATTATAATGGGTTACGTTTTCTTGTAATTAATTGATTATATTCTTGTTCTATTTTGGGGGCAAAACTAGATTTGTTCTAACATATAGAGATTTGTCTGTGAATTGAGTTGAATTTCAGTTACATATTTACTGTCCTAAATAGCTAAGAATGATCTAGTTTTACTTCTAACCAAGTGGTAACTAAATGTTGCGATGCTTCCGCATTTTTTTTTTTTTCTATCTTAAAAATTAATAATTTATGTTCATAATTCCTTGAGTATGGTCTCTCTATATACCTATCATCTTCTCCTCAACCAATCAATGGCATTAACATCTTCTTCCACCTCCTTCACAAAACCTTGTTTATTCCTCCTCCAAATCTTCTTTACCTATTTTTCTTAAATCCCCACAAATCTTCCTCCCGCCAATGTCTCAACTCCTTCCTCGTTGAAGCCTATGTGACCATCTTCGCCTACTCAGGAAGCACATTGATGGCGATCTCCAAGCACTGAATCATTCCACAATATGAGACAAACATGGAGGCATTGAGCATTACGTCGCCTAAACTGGTGATGAGATTTGCTCAATGCCTCCATGTTCATGTCGAGGGAGGGCTTTGTGGATTGTATAGTGATTAAAAGACTGGTGTATTGCCAATGATGCGTTGTAGCTGGAGTGATTTAGTGCTTACTTGTTGTTTCCCTCTCGTCACCATTACAGGGCAAATCCCTAGCCCGAATCATCATCCCTTAAAATTTATGCTAGATTACTTATTTAGTATAAAAACTCCCATTTGAAGATAAAAAAAAATGGGAGTCTTTATTCTAAGTACGTAATCTAGCATAACTTGTGTGGATGATTAATCATATTTGAAAGTTTAAGTTATTTGTTCTGAACATAATGTAATGGAATCAAGTGAACCTAACAAACTATACTCTAGGTAGATAGATATACACAGAGGTAAAATGCTCAAACTGGGAGAAAAGATTCATGATCATCGTTGGGATCACTAAGAGTGTAGTGTACCAGAAACACATTACTGACAGTTTGATCACAGAAGTAATTTATACAGATCAAAACAATTCCTCTACATTTATAAATCAATTTGCATCATCCTAACGCGAAGCATTTCTCTTTTCTTAATCCAGATAAAGATAGTGTAAATCTATCTGGTGTAAAAGTGCGTCGAACGTTATTTGTTTACCTCACAGCAACCAAATTCCCCATGAAACCACCGCTTATCTCATAATGGTGGACACTTGAGAAGCCAGCTTCTAGAGCAAGGGTTTCTAGCTCTTCTCCTGCAAAAGGACATTTGACATTCCAATCAGCTGATCAAAACATAGATTCCAAAGCTTCAAACATTTATAGATTCCAAAGATCCACACTTGAAGGACTTATACTATATCTGAAGGGAATCAAAAATAGGTGAAAATGTCGCAAATCCGATAAAAACACAAGTGTCAGCTGTGCCATGTAATGAAAAGGCATATATGCTATTGATGGAGAACGAACCTGTTAAGTACCCATTGATTGAATATTTCAGATATTCATACTCCTTTGAAAGACCGTAAACAGCAGCCACAGGGACAACTACATTGTCAATCATCCAATCCTAACAAAACCAAACCACCAACCAAATTATCTCCTCAAAACATAGTTAGCAAATTAAACGAAATCACACATCAGAGTCTGTATAGAACTCAGCACCTGCATAAAAGTAGTAACGGATTGGTTGCTCTTATTGAAATCAAGTATGGACACTCTTGAACCTGAAAACGACCAGGAGACAAATAAGCATAGCACAAAAGTCTTTACTACAAAACAAATATACAAAAAAAATCACAGACCTGGTTTCAAAACCCGATACATCTCCCTCATGGCTCTATGTCTATCAACAATGTTTCTAAGACCATAACCCATCGTAATAGCATCGAATTTACAATCACCAAATGGCAAATCAAGAGCATCACCTTCAATCCACCTAACAACAAATGTAAACGTATTTAAGTTTTGAGTCTTTCTGCAAGAGATGTTAGAACACAAACAACAAGCATGATTTTACCAGTGCTCACTCTATACACTTGTAACAAGACCTTGCTTTAAGATTCTGTCTAGATGATGCAACAGCTAGTTGTTCAGATGAGAAATCCAAACCCATCACCTATAATATTACCAAAGTTACTAAAACAAGAATTTCACAATCAAGCCAAGCCCACATTTCAGGAACACAAACCTTGCCGGTTGAACCAACTTTCTCAGACAGGAGAAACGCTAAATCA
Source organism: Crucihimalaya himalaica (assembly GCA_004349715.1). Classification (NCBI taxonomy): domain Eukaryota; kingdom Viridiplantae; phylum Streptophyta; class Magnoliopsida; order Brassicales; family Brassicaceae; genus Crucihimalaya; species Crucihimalaya himalaica. The sequence goes on from SMJT01000005.1 coordinate 3,716,892, forward strand.
CCACTTCCACAACACAAATCAAGAACGTAATCTCCAGTTTTTGCTCTAATTTTCAAATTAAACAACAAAAATCAGGAAATAGACAAGAGTAACTAAACATAGAACATAGACAAAAGAGATAAAAACTCTCACCCGCTCCATGAGATAGCCATGTTCTTCCAAATTCGATGCTGGCCTAAGCTTAAGAGATCATTCAACTACAAAACCATATAAGAACACGATGACTTTTGTCGTGGAAAGCTTAAAGATAAGGAGATACGACTAGGGAAGGGATTAATTCAAACGTTATCGTAAACTGGAGCAATGCGGTTGAAGAGAATACGGCGTTCGTTCGAGCATTTCAACACCATTCTCCGCCGCGATTGGAAATTCGGCGGGAGCTGGCCGGTGAAGGTCACCGGAGAGACGATACCAAGTAAAGCCGCCATATTTTGGCCGTCGATTCACGATCATGTTGTTTTGTTCCGATAAGATTAATTTGGTTTCAGTTTACTAATGGGCTGATTTCAGGCCCAGTAAGATTAATTTGAGACCCACCCCAAAACTTAACAAAGATGGTTGTACTTGTAAGCTTTGGGTCATGCCACAAGGTTCCAAACTTCCAATTACTGGCTTATTTTGCTAGATAGCTAAATATGAATGGGTGTGATTTAATAAAATAACAATGTAAAAATATTATGTTTGTAAACAAAATTAACATCTTATATGAAAAAAAAAAAAATCCATATTATTTTTCAAACACACATGACAAATTAGTTAACTTATTTACTAAAGAGGCTATAGCCTTTGTTTCTTTGACGTTCAAATCACGAGAGCTGAGAGGACAAGACAAACATTAGGAAGAGACCAAAGAAGTTATTTTATTCACCGATAATAATAGTTACAAAGCATTTTGACTTGTTCCCTTGTTCCTTACTACAAGTGAGTGAGTGAGTGTAATATTCATTCATGTGTCGTCCAAGCTTCACTCTTTCCTTCCTTTTTTCTTCGTCGGCAAAGTAAGACAGAATTATACATTTCAAATACACCAATATTGTTCAAGGTTAATAAATAATACCATAAATAAATTCATTCCTCGGTGAAGAATGATCCACTTGAATCATCCATCATAGGGAAAGGCATATTCTCTGACGGCTTCCAATGGCGTTTCCTTTGGTTGATAAACCAATTATTGATTTGTTTCTGGTCTAACCCTGTTGCATCAGCTAAAGCTATCTTATCTCCTTCCTGTGTACACATATCACCCATGTAAAAAAAACAAGTGTAATGGTTTACATATTTGCTCGCATAAGAAGAAGATAAGTGTGTTTTTGCTTACGGTAGGGTAAGGCCACTTATAATGGAGATTCCACCAATCGAGAAGAGCTTGTCTTGCTTCTCTAGGTAGTTTGCCTTTCTTCTTCTTCTTTGAAAACTCCAGCTTTAAAGAACTGATACGACTTCCAAATTTTCGAAGCAACCTATCTTTGAGATCACGGTCCTCGCACCTTTGTTTCCCATCCTCTGCTACCTCATGATCACCTCCACTCAGTTCCTCGTCTGATGATATTGCACCATCCTCTGTTACACAAATTAACAAATCAGTAACGTTTTAGGCTTAAGCATATGCCACATGCACGTAGAGAAACAGTCGAGAGAATGGTTTCTATCAAGTAAAACGAAAATAACGACCATGGAAACAGTAAACTAAACAGTAAAAAAGGTGAAAATGGGCTTTCTCGGCTAAGTGGCTAAAGAGAAGATAAGAGAGGGCAGAAATGGAAAAGAAGAAAGAATGAGAACGAGGACGCACACGATTGAGTGCAGCAGTCAAAAAACCGCCGCAGTGAATAGTTACCTCCATTGTCATTTGTCAGGAGAGGACTAATAGTCTTGTCCCCATGAGGAGACATCCCCCTCCCCTTGGCCTACTAATTACCCATTATGACTATGACACGTGTGTATCCCACATAGAGGTTGTGTGAACCCCCGGAAATAACGCTACACCTCACATTTATGTTCTCCACAACACCCCAAAACCCAATTTCCTTTTCAATCTCTCTCTCTCTCTTTCTTAAATGAATTGCACATTTATATATATGCCCCCAACGACTCTACTGACCCACTTAACCCAGCTTCTCTGACACCGAAACTCAACCCATAGATGATTCAAGAACATTACCTGATTTTACAATAGTTTTGACTATGTGACAGAAATTATAGTCGGACCAAGCCACCGTGGTTAGTCCGAATTAAAAGATCTAGTCAGTTATACAAAATAAAGGACTACATAATATATATATACACACAATGTTAGTCAGTTACTTTTAACATGTATAAGAAAGTCAGAGATCTCTCAACAGCCATGGCAATCATAAAAGATAGATATATCAAGTCTCTTAAATTAAATCCACACATCACTAGAGATATCAAACAAGCCAAAACAAATTAAAAATATATATACTAAAATGCATAAATATGAACTGATAAAATACAAGAGAGATCATTACGTTCACATTGTTTACACATTACCAATATGAGTCGTTAGGTTAATAGTTTAATGGTAAGAAACGATGGTTCGTATGTTTTTGGGGTTACATTTTCAGCTATGCATTGATTGCTTGGAAAATAGGGTTGATCCAAGAGGTAACATGCAAGTAGACACGTGCAAGTAGCGTGCCGCAGAGAGACACAATAAGACCCACCAAAGGAACAACGCAACAAGAGGGCATGGCAACCACTAGCTATATGCAAAAGAGTTGAGAAAGATATAGAAGCATAGTCACAATCTTATAGATGATTTGATTGTGGTGTGTAGAGAACCCTATGTCTCCTTTTTTTTTTTTTTTCTTTTAACCAAATCAAAAATAAATCTTAGGAGAGAAAAGTTGGTAGGGTCACTAGCGGAATCCGCGGGAGTCCATGTGACTTTTTTCAACCTTTTACTTTATAACAAAAACCAAAAGGACCTCTAATTCAAGCTTATCATGCATTTATGTTCCTATTCTCTCATTGCAATATTCTTGTCCTCTAGATCAAATATGCAAAACATCTCCGAGGTTGCATGCAGCATAACTTATATGATTGGAATCTGGGAATATTGGTTTAGACAGAGAAGATAAATGTTGACTAAAAAAGTCAACAAGGAACGATCCCTAATGCTGACTATATTAGCTAAACATTAGAAGAAAAGAATGTGTTCAGTTAGTTCAAAGAAAACACAATATTGGCTTGTGCTAAATGGGCATACCGTGTCACAAGAATCAAGAAGCGAGAAATCAAAACTCGCTTGGGTGGAAGCATTGTATTACTAAAGCAAGATTAACATGAAAGAAACCAAAGCATGTGATTGAACTGAGAACTAGTAGATCACATCACATTGCATGTGAATCTTGTCTAACAGTTGTAAGCTTATTTTTTTCTTTATTAGTTTAAGATTCATTCAGGTGAAATAAACTTCAATCAGAAAGAATAAAGATGGTTAAACAACCAATTAAAAAGAAAAACCCGGATGAGATCGTTCAAAAAGGCATGTTGTACTTTGAACAAATTTTAAAATAAATTAATCATAAACATTCGCCCATTATGGACAACTCTGCAGTCATCTATTTTCAACCTTTTCCAGATGATTCTCTATGCTAACTCTCGATTAGTTGATAAAAAGGCTTATTATATATCATCAGCTTTTTTCTGCAATAAACAATATTACCAAAGTACAAGTGGAAGCTGCATTTGAGATCTACCACGATAAGGGAAAACTCTGCAAAGCTGAACAAAGTCCACCATTCTATGGAGTTTTCCATTTCTTTACAGCTAGTTCTATCAGGTAGAGGATTTTAGGCTACTTTAATAATTATTAAAATTTGCTAAGGCATTATCAGTATTTCTAGTTACCGTGATCAGTTGATTTGTTATGGGCTTATGGCCACAATGTTTTTGCTAGTTTTAGAACCACAGTGTTGTCTAAAGAGATAATATCAGCAAACCCACAAAGGAAACGCAAGTTTCTGAAGCATTTCATTCATGTGTCATAAAACCTAAACGCCTCTAAACCCCATAAAAGATTGAGTCAGTTTTTATTTATTACTCACATGTAACTCAACAAGGACATGCAGATAAGAGCAGACACTTGGCAATGATACTATTTCCGATGATCAACAAAAATCTTTCTAAGATCATTGGAACTTGAAATAGACCAAAGTTATGTTCTTCATAATAAATGTCGTATTAAGGATTCAATTTTTGTTCCACAAGAATGTCTTTTATATCTTCTATATTAAATTAAAATTAAAATTTCAGTCTTATCTTTATTATTTTAATAGATGTATACTAATACTTATAATGAAAACTTGCTTTATTGCCAGCAATAACAATTTTAGCTTATTGGTTATAAAAATCATCTCACCAAGAGAAACTGGAGTCCTAGAAGCTGGTAATTTTAATAAGATTGTTACCCATAACTAAAGTTCGAAGCCAGAGAGAACACAAGGTAAACAAGAGCAATATCTTTTAAAACTTATGACTACTTACACTAACTTATTGTTCATGAAAATAAGTGAAGCAAAATAAGTTCATGAAAATCAACTACACTTATTGTTAAAAAGTTATGACTAGGTTTTTCTGTCAATTGGGGTTTTTTTCTCACTGGGAAAAAAGCAACAAGTTGAAAAAACATTCAGTACGCAACAAGACTCTGAAACGTCAAAATCAGAATCTCTACCACAAAAGTTTATTACTTTCTACACCATTTTCTTTCTGACAGAGAAAGAAGAGAAAAAGATATAAAGTAAAAAAAATGTATGTATGATTAGCACAAAGATCAACAAGAAGAAAAGAAAAGAAAAATATCATCAAGAAGAAGAGGAACGCCCACCGCACTTCAAAACCACCCTAATCCCATGGCTAAAGCATTATATGAAGGAGAAAAATAATTGCACAACACCTTAAAACCGACTTTTTTCTCCTAAGTTTCACCGTGGCCAAAAGAAATGCAGACACAAAATAAAACCCATAAAGAAAAGTAGCTATGGAGATAATCAGATGAAAGATGTGGCTCAGTCACCAAACTTAGGGTTTATCTTTATTTTGTTCTATTTTGCTTTCTCACATAAAAAAACCTAGGGTTCTTCTATCACTAAGCTCCCAATCATTTTTCAAAAACTGGTCATATGAATCAAATTTATATATGTAACGAATTGTATATCCTCCGGGTTGGTGTGGTAAGTTAGTCTAACTGAGATACAAAAATCGAGGAAAGCAATATATTAAAGTAAAAAAACACAAAAGATCAAAAACCATAAATACCAAATCAAACTACTGAACCAGAGGGTTTAGTATTGAAGACATACCCGAAAGTACCCTGGCAGAATCCGCACCAGTACATAAGTTCCGTAGCTGCATCTCGATCTTGTTCAAGAAACTCGTAGCTTCATCAAACGGCCTTGCAAGATCCGATTTGTATTTCACCAATATATCACAGTACGTTTCCTGAATTAATCTTTTTTCTAAGTAAAAAAAAAAAAAAAACATAAAATCCGCAAAAATCGAGAAAAAGGAGAGAGAAAGAGACCATGAATTCATCAAGCTCAGGATCAGCTCCGTAGCAAGACAACGGAACAACGTCTCGCTTATACACATCACTCTCTCGTTGAATCTCCTCTAGTAAACACGCTATCTCCGGTGGTGCTCCGACCTGTTTTTTTATATTATGAATTTGTTAACCATAAAATTATATAACAAAGCTTCTCAATCATATATTTATCCTTAAGACAATAAAAGTGAGACCTAAAATTTTGTCTTAAAGATTCAAAGTTAATGATCACCTTTTGACAATCGATGTAGGCTTGAAGTAAGCGAGGATACGAAGGATGAGAAGCGATGTTAGCCTTGATGATACTTAGAGAAACGTTATCATCATTTCTTCGGATCTCCGGAGCGATCGAAGCAGCCTCCGAGGATAAAGCTGAGGCGGCTGCTGAGAGTAACTCGTCGGATCCGAAAACATCAGAGACACGATTTTCACCGGCGGAGGAACATAGTAAGGCTTGGTAATCAGAAGGAAACATGAGACTCTCCGGTGACATCATCAGCACCGCCTTATCTGAGTAATCACCGGCCGAATGAAAATTGTACATTCCATCCATTAAGTATAAAAGATCGTCTTCTTATTCAATCTTTCTTCTGCAAGAAACAAGAACCGATGAAGAAGAAGAATATGAAACCGCAAAACTTATGTGATTCTACGATATTTCTATGGGAGTAGTGTTTGTGTAGAGAGAAGAGATACGGTGAAGGAGAGTGGAGGCAAGGATCATATTTTATTTTCTCTTTTTGCAAAAAAAATAAATAAAAGATAATAAAAAGTTAATGGAGAAAATGATAAATTACGAAAGAGGACATTCGCTATAAGGCTTGATTGAGCTTCAGGCTTCACAGTTAGAGATAAGGCCCTCCTAATATATAAATATAACAAAGGTCCAAGGCTCTGTTATGCTAGAATTTGCTATGTTTTACCAACATATTTGATGTTATTATAAGATCTAAAATTGTGAGCATGCAATATGGTGATTTATATTACTGTTGTTGCTGTGTGATATGAGTGTGTGAGTTGTAGACAACAACAAGTAAGAGGTTTTTAGAAGATAAAAAAAAAAATGGATACCCAGTGTATATAAATTTCCCAAAAAGTCTTTTGTAAACAATTTTTAAATTTATGATTTTATTTTGAATGCACAAACTAAAAATACTAAAATGATATTTTATGAATAACTAATTATTAAGGCTTATATATTTCTTGCACAAAAATTTACGTATATATGTCTTTTGATTATATGCTTTTATTTAAATCTTATTTTTAAAATCAAATTTGTTATGGATTTAAGAGTTTTAATCATTTACTTTTTGTGCTGGTCGTTATAATCATTTTCCAAAAGTATTATTCTTTAGATGAAAACATCATGATCGGGACTACTGTTTAATATTATTTGTTCTCCCGTGAAGAAAATCTGAGAAAATGGAAAACACATAAATTTACAACAATCCTATCACTATAAATATTTTTAGTTAACTCATTCACTATAATTTAAGATTGAAAAAATGCTGGGCATAATAATTTGATATAGTTTTTTGGTCGTAATTCCAAATTTCTACTTCTTTAGAGTCTAAACCATCTCTAAAGAATTTTCAGACATCTTATACCTACGTCTAATTACAAAGATCGTTTATTTGATTCCAAATTATGAAATAAGGCTTTTTAAAAAATAAAAAAATGAAGAAAGAACAATGTCATATATATCACAAAATCCTATAATATTAATGATATACCGAAGCATGAAAAATACGATTAGTAGTAGATATGAATATTTGATAGATGTTTTGGGTACATATGTTGAATCGAAAATATCACACTGAAGATATTGAAATAAAAATATGATAAATGTTGTGCGATTTTTATCACTAGATAGTTAAAGTGGTATTATTTTAACACTTGTCATTATAAATTGTTGCTAGATACAGAACAATAATCAAACATAACTAACAAAATGGTAATATATAGTGTGTAACGTATATATTCCGATACCCCTTAATAGTCTAAATTTGAATGATGATATGAAATATTGATGAGTGGTTGATATCAAATGTGAAGAGCATATGGATAAGATTAGTGATGCTTTTAGCTTGTGATCATATATAATTATATATATCTCCGATGTTGGACGTTTCGATTGTACGGAACAAAACGGGTTTCAAGAAGCGAAGGTCCGTTCCTAGATAAGACCCTCAGGAAAAATGTTCTTCTTTTGTTGTAATTAAACTTAAATTAGTATTTATAATAGTTAATCTCTGAGTAAAGCAAGTTTGTGGATAAAACCAAGGATAAGATAAACGTAGGTCTAGGTGTAGGAGCTGCAAAATCAGTAATCTTAGCTGAATTATATTTTTTGATGATATTCTGATATATATCATCAAATTTATGAATGTGGTTAAATGATTTATGCCAAATTTGATTTTTCTGATATATGCACATGATGACTGTAGTTAATGAAAATGAACCAGTCATTATTAACAAAGATAGACATAAGCACTTTGGTATATTTCCTGATTTTATTATTTTATATGTAATAAGTTTGAAATTGGCCGTAATTTAAAGAGAGTATCAAGAAAGAAATGAGCACTTTAATACAAAAGCGAAAAAAAAAAAAACGAGGAGCATCTATAATAATAATTCGAATGGAACCATTCTTTTAGTTTTGTCGACAGCTTTTTAAGTCTATCAAATAATTTTCAATTAGGAAGTGGCATGTTCTATCATACTACTTTTAATATAAACTTTGTTTCTGTTTTTTTCTTCTTTCAAAGACAAGAGAAAGTCATTTTCATTTTAAAGGTAGTTGTGAACTATTGGTTGCTTTAAATTACACCTTACGTATCAAAAATAATCAAGGGAGAAACTAGGTTATTAAATAAAGAAAGGAGGTTTGAAAACAAGAGGAACACGAAGTCATTAGACAAATAATTTTTGCATCATGGAACTTTATTTTACTCTATTATGAAAATGACAAAATCGATAACAAAAAAAATAAAAAAACAAGAAATATGAAAGCATATATAGTCAAATAGTTTTTGTTAGTCTTGTCGATACTATATATTGAATTTTGTTGAAAAACTATACTAAAATTTTCAATTTAAGAAAAAGTTCCAGATTTTTTTTTTTTTCTTAATAGTGGATCTATAGTGTGATTTTAATAATAAAGTGTATGAATCGTTATAAATCAAAACGCTCAATATAAGGTGAAAATAAAATAAAAGCAGAGATAGTTTTTTATATCAATTTCTCTGGTTATCCATGCGATCCGCCACTTGGATGCTGCATGTTAACTATTGCGCTCTCGGAACTACATGCGATGTTTTGCTAGAGTTCTTATAATTGGTTGTTCAACTAGCTAGGTTTTTTCTATTATTTCCCATTAACATATGTGTAGGCTTTGTGATTTGATATATTCTTTTCAATTTTCTGTACCTATCCCCCTACCTATCTATATTATTGCAATAATTTATCACCAAATAATGCAATGCGACATAAATTTATGTACCCCTATCATCAAATTCGTCTATGCCTACGGCATACACATGCAGCTAACGTACTGAACTTATAATTCGGTTCGTGGTCCATTCTATTTGTGACCTTGATCAGAAAATAAATTATTGATGAAATTTACTAAGCCTCTAGCCACTTAATAACCAGTGAATTTATCCAAACTAAACTCCAACATTTATAAAAACTGGAAGTTTTATTATTATTTAAAGATTTTTTTTGTCATTGTTATTTAAAGATATAATATGATTAACCATGATCAAAATTTCAATGGAAAGACTCGAAACAATAATTATCCAATTCTATTATAATTTTGTCTACCCACTAGATCACCATGAATTTATTTATTTCATCAAGTTCATTGTCATAGGAAAAAAATATAAATAAAGTTTTTTCAAAATCTATATTTTTCTACATGTTTCAAAATACAAAAATAACTCATAGTTTTATTTCTTCAACAAAGCAACAACTTCAACTTAATATGAACATGAGTATATTTGACCCAAAAAAATCATATTTATATTCAAATACGAATTTTTTTAGTTATGTTTACACCCTCATAAAAAGAATTGTTGGGTTTGCCACTATCAATTCCCCTGACCGTTTTATACATTTCACAAATAATGCTGTAGACAAAAACAATAGTTTTAAGTTTCTATTACACCTGAGCTCATTAGTAGTTTCAAAGGTTTTCATATCTAAAGCATGATATCCTCAAATTTTGGTATATAATCCATATTTAAGTTAATGAAATGTTTCTAGTATTACAGTTAGTGGACTAGTAACATTAAAACCATATTTAATTATTTTAAAGCTTCGATACTTCTTGAGTTCAAATTCTTTTTTTTTTCTTTTTTTTTTTTCCTGTTTAACGCTTCGAAACTTTTTTCGATAATGTAAATCATCAACGCAGAATACAAATAACAGGATTTATAAACTCCTACCCGATGACCCGTATATTTTATCGAATGTGTTTCTTTATTTCTCATACAAAAAAAAAAAGTGTTAAAGGGTCTTTTCGTTGATGGACAGGTTGATTGACCCATCCATTTTCGGGCCATGTTTGTTCGAAAATTATCTGACACAAAGCTACGGTTTCGTATGAATCCATATAAAAAACAAACACAGCTTTGGTCCCTCCATCCCACTCCCTTGGATCTCGACCGTTGATCCTCACCCAAATTTTATAGATGTTAGGATTACTAGTTTATAGTTATACCCATACCATCAGCTTGAACCACTTGTTACACACTTTAATATTTGAATTGATAGTTATATGTTATATCTGGTCCTAATGTAGCAATGGTTATAGGCGAATAGCCGACTAGCCAAGTGTTTTACATCAAATAACGGGTAATTTAGGTTTGGTATGTCCGTATTTTAAGCTATTATTTTTGGAATTTTAATATTTATGTGGGTATTTTTATTTTGTGCTGACTATTTCGGTTATCTTAGACTTAATGGTGGTATATCATGTTTTTTTCTGTGTGATACATCATGTTTATATTCAAATATGGTAACATTAGACGATTTTTACTCTCATGCATTATTAAAGTTCATTTGTAGCGATTATAAGTAACGTAAATATATAAAACAAAAACAAAACAAAAAAAATATATATATAAAACAAGTGATACAAAACACCTTTTTTGTAGTTAGATCTTAGTTTTAGAATATGATGTCTAACAAATAATTGATATGATTCGAACAATGTGTGTAAAATATATAAATGATATGATTCCAGCAATAATTGTATATGCCCATTCCTAACTACTAAGAATCTCTGTTTTTTTTTTTGTGTGGTAAAACTATAAGAATCATTTGAAAATCTTTTGGTATAAAAGTTCAAAATCAGTGTTAATATCATCTTTGATCGATGTTATTATAATTAGTTTGATCATATAAAGAGATTGCGGGTATATTTGAAAGAATTCTATATTACCACTTGAACATGATTATGCATAACAGATTAATAATTGATCTCATTAATGTAAGGATAAATAAAAACAAAAACCTCACATCCAACAAAGTTAAATGTGAACATACCTGCTGTTATTGGAAAAGGACAAAGTAACCCAGAATAGATATATTTGTGGACTACGATGGACAGAAAACTTCTGAATTAAAAGTCTGATTAGAGCACCTAATATCTCGGTCTTTGTTGTTTGTTCCTGATCAAGCCTTATATATACACTGATATACTCCATCACTTCTTGATGGACGTAAGCCAAATTTTGTTTTCCAACTATATTTTTAAATAAATAAAATTTCCATTTTCAACCAAATTATAAAATATCATCTTTAGCCAATCCAAACGTGACAAGAAAATACCAATCCAAATGCAGTACGTGGACAGAGTCTGACAAACAATATGTATACATTTTGATTGTGGTTTTATTAGCTGTAAAAGATAAATAGTAATGACTAATGAGAGATGTTTTCATAAAATATATGGGGGAATAAACTAGTGAAATGCAGCTTAAGTAGCACGAAACATAGTGTTATACTGTTGTGCTTATTAAGTTAGTAATCATATGCACCATTGGTTGTTAATATACAATATTTTGGGGGTCAAAATTTTGTATGTATTCAGTCTGGTCTAGTAATCGTAGAATTTATTCGTTTTGTATATATTACACACAAAATCTGCAACTATCATCTAAGATTTAAAAGATCAAGGATTGAACTAGTTTAGTATTAATGACGATTTAGTATTAATGACGATTTAGTATACAACCAAACAAAATAAGAAGATTCTATGAAAATATTTTTATTAGAGTACGATTGAGCAGCCAACTACTTCTAAGATATTAATACTTCAGGATTTCAAGTTTGATGTAAAATGTTTTCAATTCAAAGTCGAGATCTGGTCAAAATCTAGACCATATAAACAAATTAGATACAAAAGGAAATCTTCTTTTTTAATAAGAAAATTAATAATGGAAAGCTTTAGAATATTTATCAAACTAACAATTGCACAAAGGTGCTTTTTATTATATACAATAAAAAACTGAATCAGCACTGTTGTAGTGTTATGCCCACTGCGGTCGGAGAATATATGCGTCCCATATTTTTTAGTCAGAATTGGCTCTCACTTTACTATTGTACCTCCATAATCACTATTACTATAATAACCGAGTTCTCTTATTATAAAAATAAAAGTGTTATTTGGTGTATACCACTAATATTTTTCTTACAGACAAAATCGTCACGTGCATGTTTGTGTATAAAGGTATAAACCCCAAAAACCTGGTGATGTTGTGGGCATGCATTGAAACAGAAAGAAGATCGAAACATCATATTCATCATATGATGCAAAGTGTTGAATGGTTGTTGAGTTAATAATATTCTCTTTTGTTGGAAGTGGTCCTTATAGTTTTGTGTCTGTGGTCCATCAAATGATATACAAACTTTGTCTTTAATTTTGTTACATAATCTTAAAATGTCTCGAAAGTTAACTAGTTAAGGTTTCGAACCAACAGAAACCAGAAAGTTGTCTCTGAATCATTTCTTCACGTTACTTCTTTCTTTGTGGTCCTTACTTTACCAAAGTGAAACTAAGAAATATAGAAGAGGAAATTTGGTGAAACAAAAAAACAAAAGATAGAAGAGAAACGAAACCCAACAATTTTATTTTGAAACCATCTTTCAGTTAACGTGGGCTTGACCCGGTAAAAGCTTCGACTTTGGTGATTCCTTGTAGATGCAATTTTTACCAAGTAATTGAACATATAATCATTATATAAGAAATTTATGAGTTTTTAAGGAAAACAATTTCCAATTATCAAATATGATTTCAATAGAAAACCTGATTATTATTGTAAGCTCAATATTTTTTTTAAAAAATAATATAATACAGTATGTAGGTATAATTTACCTTTTTTCCTTTTTTTCTTTTCTTCTGGTCAGATAATTTATTTTTGTAATGTAATGCTGTTTAGGCTATCATATTAGACTTTTTTGTCCTAGTTTTTCGGTTGATGAAATATAAACTGTAGATTTAAATATATTTTGCAAGACAGTTCAACATTATGATATCATATTGTTGAATGGTTAAGTTTTAATAAACGGTTGACTTATATACTTTTTTGTTAACTTATGTAATACCAGCTGACTTACTCACAAAGATCGACCTATATATGATAATCTTTAAAATATCTTCAAAACGATTTCTTTAATTTATGCTTTACTTGCGTTTTGACTATTTGTGTGGTCTAATATCTCCTTTTAAACGTGGCCTAATTGTGATCGTGGTTTGTGAGCTCCCGCTATGCAAAGTCAAATGTTATTCTATTTTCTTGGAATAAGAGTTAGGTTTCTCTCATCTAGTTCATCGATCAAAAAGTTCAGTGCATATAAAAAAAATAAAAATAAGTAATGAGTCAAACTCCAAATTAAATGAATTAGTTCCACGTTAATCAACGTTGATTTGTCGTATTTTTAATTATCGACAATGGCTAATTAAATAGCCAAATCACTTTCCAAATGGCGACAGGCGAGAGTGCTCTATCTTTGACAGTTTGACCTAACAAGAAATACCTTTTTTTAGTTCCAATAATAACATAATTTTTCAGTTTAATTTATAAAAGCACCCACGTCCATTATATATCTTTATGAGTTCTTAAACAAAAAAATATATATAATATTTTAATAAAATTTGATTATATAATAAAATTTTAATTTTTAAAAGATTGAATCATTTAATGAATGACAAATGTACTAAAACTCTCTCATGACTTATGAATAAGAAATTGGGTATCTCAAATAAGAACCCTTTTTCTATTTCTAATTTTTTGGTTTTTTTTATATGTTAAAACATTCCGCTGAAGATGCTCTAAACTTTCAACTAAACTCTTATGTAACATCTGCCTAATTAGAAGAAAATTGACTAACTTGTACCAAAATGAGATAACTGGTATATATATATATATATTTTCATTATGTCATGAAATATATTTTAACATAAAATAGTTTATGGCCTCTAATTATTGAAAGCTGATTCGATAATTATGGTCTTAATAGTTAATAGTGGAGTGTATCAAAATTTATTCCCAAAACTTTAGTATAAGTATCTCACAAATAACAACATAGAAATAATATTTATAAGTTATGACAAATTTCTCAGGTGTCTTGATTTCTAAGTTGCTATTTTAACTTTTTATTTTTTTGGGCATAACGTATTGCAAGTAATCCGCAACTACCTTCGTTGATCTGTGGACATTATTCTCTTCGGCCCCTAGTCTTTTCCGAACGGAACAAACCGGATTAAATAATCATATATACATAATTTTACATCGTTGGTGGTCGAACTCGTAACCTTAAGTATTTCTTTTTTTTTGGGTGGTCAACAGCTACGTCGAATAGTTTATAGTAATATACACCACCTTTATTTTAAGTGTGTTGGTTACTAAAATCGCAACCATTTATGATCTAATTGTAATCAAACTCTAGCTTAAAAAGAAGACTTATATTTTCTTGAACAATTAACCGAACATTCACTCTCGAGGACCCGTGGCTGTACATCTAGCCAAGTACCATATAACTTACTTTTTATAATGTCAAAAGCGAAAACTTAAAAGCAGACGAAATTATTCCATTTTCCATTTTCGACAAAGATATCATTCTTTTTCTTATCTGAACAAATCAACAAAATGTGTGTGTGTTTCTTTATGGAGATTAAATTCTAGAGAAAGAGTAGTTTCAAAACATTCCAGTGAACAAGATGCTATATTTCATGATGTCTTTTATAAGCAAGAGATATATTTAACTACATAGGGCATCTCCAATCCTACTCTAAATTCTACAACAAACTCTATTTTAGAATAAAATCTATTTAAACTCCACTCTATTTTCAACACAAAAATAGTGTAAACCTATTTTTTTATCCAAATATAGAGTAATCCTATTTTCCACTATATTTTAGAGTTAAACTAGTCCATATAATTTTAAGTTATTTTATTTTAAGAGCTATAATAATTTATTTAACAAACAAAATTTCAGAATCTTATAATATCTTTTAAATATAAAATACAATGACATAAAACCATAAACTAATAATAAATAAAAAAATAAAAACTGAAATTAAAATACATAATATAAATTTAAAACAACAACAATTACTGATTTAATGAGTTAATAATCCGATAAATCGCTTCTGGATCCACCCAAATTATTAAAATATTGTCCAAACGAATTAGGTTGAGGTGGATCTTGTTGATATTGTTGTTGTTCGGCCCTTTTTCGATATATCCTTGTTTGTTCACTTTGAACATATGCACGAAGATTTGGATTCAGTATCGAGTTCAAGTCTTGGAACAAAAATTTGTTTTCTTCTTTAAATTCTTCAATGCGTAGTTCTTACTTTGAATCTCCAAATGGTGTTGTTTTTGTGCATTTGTCTTCTTTAATTGCTCCAAAAGTAGCTTATTTCTTTTTTCTCCAAAAGTAGTTTATTTACTTTTTTCCAAAAGTAGTTTATTTTTGTTTTGTTATTTATATGATTAATTTTAAATATTTTTATAATTTTAGAAGTTTTGAAAGAAAAAAAATCAATGGATTAATTTTTAAGTTTTATAAATAAAGTATTATTTAGTAATTAGTAACAAAATAAAAAATAAAAATATATTGAGAATATTTTTTAGAGTTGAAAATAGAGTAATACATTGGAGAGAAATCCAACTCTATCTTATATATTAAAAGAAAAGTATAGAATGCTCACATTCATCCTCAAAATGGTTAATTACCAGTTTATCCCTAATAAATCTACAAATCTAATTTTTTGTCATTTAGATTAAAAAAATATTTTTATCCAAATAAAATATATTTTACTATAAATATATTTTAAAAATTCGAATATATTAAGAAAAAATAAAATAATTTTTTTTTAACACTCAAAAAAACTAATTTTTTTGAAAAAGATAAATCAATAATAAAAAAATATAAAAACATCTATTTAGATAATTTTAATTAAAATTTTAGCCATTTATTTTTAAGAAATATATATTTTAAAAATATTTAAAATATTTAAGCTAAGAGAAGAAATACTATTTACAATATTTTTAAAATTTGAAAAAGTTAAATTATTCTAAAATAAATAAAAATCAAAAAATTTAAACTACTAATAAAAATTAGAAAATAAAAAAAAACTATTTAGGTAGTTTTCTTATTGTGAAAATAAAGTTTGTTACTTTTGTTACTTTAAATTGTATTAAAATTTTTATATGATATGGAGGTTAAATGTATTTTAACTCTTAATTTTTTTTTTAAATGTCTATTTTCTACATAAAAATATTACGATATATATGAAAGATTTCTTAAATATTTCGAATTAATCCAAATCCAAATTATGTTAATATTCGGCTCTATATAAAATTTATTAAACAATACAACTTTAAAGAAACTTTATAATTCCAATATTATTTTTTTCTACTATGTCTTTAATTAATCCATCTATAATATTTTGCCATTTTGCTCTAAAAATATTAGAAAAATAAATAAAAACTAATTTATTATAAAAAATAATTTTTTAATAATTCGAATATATTAAGAGAAAAAAATTACTCTTTAAAAATTTTAAAATTTTAAAAAATCAAAAAATCGAATTAGTCTTTAAAATACTAATTGTTTATAAATTTAAAAAATTTGAAAATTTTGAACTTACCCTTTGAAATTCTTTTAAAAGATCGAGTAAGGTCTAAATTACTTTTAAAAAAATTCTTTTAAAAAATTTTAAATATATTAAGAGAAAAAAAAATAATATAAAAATTAAATATAACACATGGTAATGTTTTCTTAAATGTCTATTTTGTATAAAAAAATGGTACAATATATACGAAAGATTCTTTGATAATTTTGAA
Organism: Crucihimalaya himalaica; assembly: GCA_004349715.1. Classification (NCBI taxonomy): domain Eukaryota; kingdom Viridiplantae; phylum Streptophyta; class Magnoliopsida; order Brassicales; family Brassicaceae; genus Crucihimalaya; species Crucihimalaya himalaica. Next base: position 3,733,821 of record SMJT01000005.1, read on the forward strand.
TTAATCCTAATCAAAAATAAATTATTATTTAACTTTATATGAAATTTATCAAACAATACAAGTTTTAAGAACATATTTTTCTTGATAACTTCTTCATTTATTTTGCATAAACTTCATTTTAATGTTATGAGAAACGATTCATCAAAAGATACACGTTGTTGGTGTATCGGAACTAAATTCTTTTGTTCACCAGTGGACTATACGAGTCAAAACTCTCAAGAAATTGAAAATATCAAATATGATGAAAAACTTATTTACCTCATCGTTGTAAATGAAAATTTCTATTTCTACTTATATTTATTTATGTAAGATAAAATTTGAGGTTTAGAATTTAATTTTTAGAATTATGCAATTATTGATCTGTTTTTTTTTCTTTTGTTTCATGATCAAAAGATTGATGTTCTAATAGATAAGGTATTCATTAATTGTTACTCTGAAAGAATAATTGAAGGCACTTGAATAAGCTGAGCGAATTTTACTGTGAATGATTACCACTATATTCTTAATAAATTTATTTAACTAAAACTTTTTACCGTTTAGGTTTAAAAAAAAACAAAAAATATATTCGAATAAAAATTACTATAAAAATCACGAAATTTTGTTAATATCATGAAATTTCATTTTTCATGGTTCGGATAAAGTTTATTATATCACAGATATATTATTTTTAAATTATTTTGAATTTATTGTAAGATAATTATATAAAGATTAGAAAATTAAAGAAATTGAAAATTCATATTTCTACAAATAAAAAATAAGGAAAAATTTAATATTGTGATATAATATTTAAAAAAATCGTCTGATGCCTTACCAAGACTTATATATAGATATATATTTGATATGATGAACAAATTAAGATATATTGAAAAATTTACGAAATATTAACTATTGTGTAGAAATAATTGTAATGTATAGTTGTCGTGATTTTCCATTTATAAAAGATTTAAAAATGTCAAGATAATAACATATAAAAATATTCAATAAGAACTATACCATATATAAAGGATTTTGAACATCATTTGTTATACTAAAACTAAACATAACACGCAAGAATTTGAATCAATAAATAATTGCTAATATTTTTTAATCTTTTATCAATTATGGATGAATAGTCAGCAATAAAATAAATTTAAAAACGTGAGATCACATTTACTACCATCAAAAATAAAAATATCATCATATATACTATTTTTTCTGCACATGGTGCGGAGTAACTCCCTAGTTTTAGAGTAAAAAACAATGCAATAAATTAGAGATGCTCTTAATTAATTAATTAATTAATTAATTAATTAATTAATTAATTATGTTTTATATCGAATTTAAATTGGATTGCGTGAATCTTTCCCTCTCACTCTCCGGTTCTGTCAATAAATAATTAATTTAGTAACCCGACAAACATTTGTACGCATTAGTGCACTACAATATGTTCATTATCTTACGAAGAATATAATCCTACTTTTGACTCCTCCACGGCCACCGGTTAGTTCTATTTTATAAGTTTATAACGTATATATAAGAAGACATAGATTCTTCCACGCATGCTTATTTTCAACACCTCATGTTATCGTGTTTTAAGTCACATATTGCAGAACATTATCACCTAAACATTTGTTTTACACGATAAGTAGTTTTCACTGCTGTAACTACCTGTATTACAAATCTCGATCGAACAAGGCTGAAACCACTACCGCTAGCTCGTGCCTCATGGTTTACAAAACGTTTTTTATGATTAATAATGTCAAATTTAGAATCTCAACCGTAGGCAGAAATAAAGTTTGCAAGCAGTTGCGGGAAACCAATCAACCCATTAGGCAATAAATAGTTTACGATTGTAGATGATCCACTTAACCAATTTATTCCAAATTTCCAATTAATCATGGGTTAATATATGAAACATTTAGTGGGCCGACCTTGTGAGCCTGTTTAAGATGAGTGGCATAGTGATCACTTTCGTTTTGTTGTAAGTTGTAAGTTGTAACGTAGCTATGCTTTTGAAAGCTAAGTTTAAATTTAAAGTGTATCATATAATCCATTGATTGGTTTCTTGACGTGCCCCACTTATTTCCAACACAAAGAGAATTAAGTCTTAATGTTAGGACATTATATAATTGAGATAATTAACATCGATATTATCATCATGATCAACACCTAAATCAGATTTTAGCCGTTGCATAGAGCTTTCACAATACATACAAGATCTAAGGACCACATTCGTCAATTTATAATGTTGGTTAACATATGTTTTCCTTTTTTTCTTACAACTCATGCATGGTTCAGAATTCATTCCCTCTAATCTTCAACCACAAATTTTGAGTTGTCATTCTTTAAGGTGACAAATTACTGTCTTTTACCTTGCAAATTATAATATGGTGATTATGATTTAATACGGACCATTCGGATATATCAATTATCAACTATAGAGCCAAAAGGATAATCTCTTAAGAATAGACGTATGCATATTCGTTGGAGTTTTGGATTAATTGGCTGGTTGTCGGGGTGTAGCACCTAAAAACTTTTACATTAAGTCTGTAACCACACTATTTTCTAATTTAGTTGTTTTGCTCCATATAAAATATTATTTTGAAGTGTAATCCTATAACAAAATTTGAACGAGTTATGATCACATTTTGTTGATTTTGATGGTTTAGCTTAACATCGTTACTGTGCTGCTGACGTAGCGCCATTGTACTGCTGATTAGGCACCACTGTGCCCCTGACGTGGTAAATGATGCTAAATTAAACGAAAAACATTTGTTAAGAGTAAGGCTCGAACTAGATGAGGGAACCTGGATAGGAAAACACATTTACCACAAAATGTGATCATACCTCGTTCAAACTTTGTCATGGTTACACCTCAAGATGATATTTTATACGAGGCTAAACAATGAGATTGAAAAATTGTGTGGTTACAGACTTAACACAACGTTTTTTTAGAAAAGAGGCTACACCCCGACGACCCGGTAATTAAATGATTCATAATAGGAAGCTTGAGCTTCCTCGGGAGCTTCTAGGTGGTCCGGAGTGTTTCACTCTGCCTAGCTAGTCCACCACCAACTAAAAAAAATAAATGTTCACTCTCTGTGGTTAACCAGATAAATCGATCTAGTTTTAAGTCAGCGAGTTTGAACCGGCAAGTCATAGAACGGGGATGGGCTCGATTCTTTTCAAGCTTACCAATGTGTTTTATCTTACTATCGGCTACCTCTCTCTACTCTCAAGGATTTTGCTTCTTTTCCCAACTAATGTCCATGTTCATGTATTCTCAGTGCCTTGATGTTCTTGTTGTGGATTCTGTTCATTTGTGTTTGTTTATGCAATTTTAAGGAGTTACATATCACTAAGTTTATTTCTCTCCCCGCGCCCATATTTCATGTACCTAAATCTAATTGTTAGAATCCTTTCCCAATTTGAACCTAGTTACTCTAATGGTTGTGTGATCGTTAACTTGTTGCTTAACACGAGAATTTGGTAACCCGGTTCACCGTTGACGGCTACGTCCGGGGGAGAGCTACGCTCTACCTTGCGGAATACACTATGATCACTTGATTGGAATCACCCCAATCTTGGTTTACAACAAGAACCTAACTCTCGTTAGCTCCGTTTTCTTTTTTCAGGTGTTGATTCTCAGAAACAAGAAGCTGCAAAACCTTGGAGATGACCTCGGAAACAATCGCCGAAGCTGAAGAACCTTGGAGCCCAGAAGAATTGATTCGCTGATCACCTTCTTCACCCTCTCACTCTTCTGCTCTGTTTCTTTCTCTCTCTCTCTGCTTCGCTTCTATTGTAACAAACCTTATCTCCTGTCGAAGAAGATGAACACAAGACCGTTTTATCATTTTGTTAATACGATCGATTTTCTTATGTTGGGCTTCTTATTCCGGTTTAGCCCATTTTGGTTTCGACCCAACTAACCGAAACGACAAACTCCACCTTTGTTGAGACGAAACCCTAGACACTCTTAGACAAATTCAACCGACACACTCCCAAATGAGCTTTGCGGCGATTTTGCCGTATCTCCGCCGTCTCCGACTTCTCCAGCGATCTGACCAAAGAACTTGTTTTGGTCTTCCCTTTCTTCCTCTGCTACACCGAAGGTAAGAGTCTGAACTTAGCGACTTCGTTTGTTCGTCGTTCTCAAAAGATTTGACTCTTTGAACTTCTTCTTGATCTAGCTGGAGATCGAACTATCAAGTGAGCTTCCGCTGCTTCAGTATACCAAGGTAACTTCTTTTAACCTTTCTTTTACTGAAGAACCTCGTTTCTCTCTCGACTTAGATCTGATTTCAAAACCCAGAACTTTGATCGACTTGATTCTATTTTTGAGCATACAGATACTCCACCTTGAGCTGGAGACGCCACACTTCTGCTCTCCTTTGCTCTCAGGTAACTCATTCCTTAGACCCATTTCCTTAGATCTTTCTCTGTCAATAAAACCACCTTATGAAACGTACTAACCCCTGTTTTCTGTTTCTGGTTTTGCGAGAGAGCCACTTGACAGACGAGTTACCTAGAGCTGTGTCGCCTTTCAGGCGACATTCACCAAGTCACAGCAGAGCTCAAACTTTGGCCCAGGTAAGGCTTTAGTTAGGAAATCTGCTGAGTTTTTACTTGTGTGGATCTTGAATAATGTGATTGTACCATCAACCACTATATCCCGAATGAAATGGTATTTAGTAGCTACATGTTTAGTCTTTTCATGATGCACTGAGTTCTTTGCGAGTGCCAATGCACTTTGCGAGTCACAGTGTATCTGAACTGTCTTTGAATCATACCCCAATTCATCACATAAACCTTTTAACCAAATTGCTTCTTTCACGGCTGAGGATAGAGCCATGTATTCTGCCTCAGTCGTTGATAGTGCCACAACAGATTGCAAATTTGATCGCCAACAAACTGTGTTACCCCAAACTTTGAAAACAAATCATGTAATTGACCTTCTCTTGTCAAGGTCTGTTGAATAATCAGAGTCACAGAACCCTTTAATGCTGAAATCTGAATCCTTGGTAAACGTTAATGATGCCTTTGATGCTCCTCTAAGATATCTTAAAACCCATTTAACTGCAGCCCAATGTTTTCTCCCTGGTTTAGACATAAACCTGCTAATCATCCCAACTGCATAAGCTAAATCTGGTCTTGACCCAATCATTGCATACATCAAACTGCCCACAGCACTAGCATAAGGAACTTTTTCCATATGTTTGGCCTCTTCTGTTGTTTCCCTTTTAGTCAGACTTTTTAGCTTGAATTGACTAGACAATGGTGTAGTAACTGACCTTGCTTCTGACATTCCAAAACTTTTTAACACTTTTTCAATGTAGTCTTCTTGTGACAGAATTAGAACTCCCTTCTTTCTGTCCCTGTGAATGTTCATTCCCAATATCCTTGAAGCTTGTCCCAAGTCCTTCATCTCAAACTCCCTGTTAAGACTTTCCTTTACATTTCTGATTTCTTCTTTGTTTCCTGAAGCAATTAGCATGTCATCAACATATAGTAGTAGGTAAATCTCCTTAACGGTCTGAATGTTCCTCATGTAAACACATGAATCATAGTTGCTCCTGATAAACTTTTCACTCTTCATAAAACTGTCAAACCTCAAATTCCATTGTCTTGGTGACTGTTCAACCCATAAAGCGATTTTCTCAGTAGACAAACTTTATTCTCGTCTCCTTTCTTAATGTATCCCTCTTGCCTTATACCTTTGCTTCTCAACTCCTGGTATTCCTGGTTTTAACTTATAAATCCATTTGCACCCAACCAGCTTAGCCTTTTCTGGTTTGTCAATCAAATCCCAAGTGTGGTTCCTGTTTAAAGAATCCATTTTCTCATCTTATGCTTTATTCCATAATTTCCATTCCTTGCTTCTTTTAGCTTCTTCGTAGGACCTTGGTTCCTCTGTTTCCATATCTTCTGCTGCAGAGCATGCATAAGCAACGAAATCTGCATCTTCATATCTGGATGGTGGCCTTATGTTTTCTCCTCTACTTCTGTCTCTAGCAAGTAGGTAGTCATCTAGTGACTGCTCATCATCAAACTCTAATCCTTCTGAACTTTCTGATTCCTCTGAATCTTCTTGAGAGAATCCTCCTCCACCTTGAGAGGAAGGCCCTCCTTGTTCATAACTTGAAAAACTTGGACCCTGGATTAGTTCTGGTGTGAAAGAGACTCTCTTCCCAGTTTTCTGTTTTTCCTTTCTTTCAGCCTGTTCATCAGTTTCCTTCTGTTTCTCTTTTATAGTATCTTTGTATATCTCTTCTTCTCTGAACACCACATTCCTACTTGTTGTGCATTTTCCTTCTTCTGGGATCCAAACTCTGTAGCCTTTCACTCCAAAAGGATAGCCCACAAAGATTCTTTTAACAGCTCTAGGACTTGTCTTTTCCTGAACCGTATGCACATAAGCTGTACAACCAAACCTCCTTAGATGTGTTAAATCTGGTTTGTGTCCAGACCAAACTTCTTCTGGTATCTTAAATCCAATACTTGAACTTGGTGTTCTGTTAATCAGATATACAGCAGTTGATGTAGTCTCTGCCCAAAACTTTTGACCTAATCCTGTTTCTGCAAGCATGCTTTTAACCCTGTCCATAATAGTCCTATTCATTCTTTCTGCTACTCCATTTTGTTGAGGAGTATAGGTACATGTTCTGTGCCGTTTGATTCCACTTTTATTGCATAAGTCATCAAACTGTTGGTTGCAAAACTCTAGGCCATTGTCTGTTCTTAGGCATTTAACCTTCTTTTCAGTATAAGCTTCAACTGATTCCTTCCATTCTTTGAATCTGTGAAAATCCTCATCCTTAGTCCTTAGGAAATACACCCAAACCTTCTTTGAGTAGTCATCTATCAAACTTATGAAGTATTTGCAGCCTCCTAGGCTCTCTGGTGTTGAGGGTTAACCCCATAGATCAGAATGCATATATTCCAGAATCTCCTTATTAGTGTGTTTATCCTCTGTGAATCTTTGTTTGTGAGACTTTCCCAAAACACAACTTTCACAGAAATCCAATTTTCCAACTTCATTATGTGGCAGATACCCATTCTTCACTAACACTTCCATGTTCTTTGTGCCAATGTGTCCCAATCTAGAATGCCATAGGGATGTCAGTTTTTCTTTTGACTCAATGAGATTTGCCTCTCCATTTGTCACCTTGGCTTAGAGATAGTACAACCCTTCATTATATTTTCCTAAGAATATCTTTTCTAATTTCTTATAAAATGTAATGATGCCATTTTCTCCTTCATACTTGCATCCATCCTGATCAAGCATCCCATATGATATTAGATTTTTTCCAACCTTTGGTATGTACTTTACTTTTGTGAGTATAAACATAGACCCATCTGGATTAGTAAACTTGACTTTGCCCATTCCTTTCACCCTACTTAATGTGTTATTTGCCATTAACACCTTCCCACCATTAAACTCTTCAAAATCATACAAAAGGTCCTTGTTTGGTGTGATGTGAAATGTACATCCTGAGTCTAACACCCACTCATCCTTTATGTATTTTGGACTTGTTGTGTGAACAAATGGTTGCCTGATTTCTTCAACTACATTTGCAGAAGACTCACCTGTCTTCTTTTGTCCTCTTTGGGGACACTCTCTTTTCCAATGTCCTTCTTTACCACAGATGAAGCACTCTCCTTTTCCTGGTGTATCCTTTGACTTGTATTTCCCTTTACTTTTAGATCTGCCATGTCGCTTAGAGTTCCTCCCTTTTCCAACTTCATGCCTTTTTTCTTGCCTTCCTCTTCCATCTGCATACATGACTTCTGAGACTGATTTCCCCTTTTGACTCAGTCCTTTTTGCCTTAACTCTGCCTCCTTTGAGTGAGCTGCTATTACAACTTCTTGCAAAGTAAGGGTTTCTTTCCCTTTATCATACTGGAGTGTATGGATCAATTGGTCATAAGCAGGAGGTAAGCTTGAGAGTAATTGTATGGCTTGATCTTCATCTGAGATTTTTACCTTTACACTTTCCAGATCCGCAATCAACTTCAAGAACATATCTTCGTTTTCTTCCATAGACTTGTTTTCTTCCATCTTGTAGCACGAGAACATCTTCTTCAGGTAAATTCTATTTGGTAAAGACTTAGTCTGATAAATGTTTTCAAGCGCTTTCCACTGTCCCAGGGCAGTACGCTCATGCATAACCTTTCTCAGAATTCCATCACTTAAGCAAGTTCCCAAAAGACTCCTAACTCTCAGGTCCTTGTCAGCCTTAGTCTGATCAATCTGAGGTTCTTTTGATGGTTCAACACCCTTTTCTTGTTTCTCTGTTGATGCATAAATGGAGAAGTCTTCTTGGATCACAGTAAGTAACCCTTGAATCTCTAGCTGACCTTGCATCTTATACTTCCACATGCCGAAATCCCCTTTACCATCAAATTTGTCCATCTCAAATCTTCCATGAGTTGGTTCCATAGTGACTGATTCTTTTGATTTCTGTTTCTGCAGGTAAGAAGACTCCAAGATGATTCCTTCTTCAGCAACGTGTTTCCAGATTCTTGATAACCGATCCACAACCAGAAATACAAAGATAAGTCACTGCACCTTACTCTTATCTTTGCGGTTCAATATCTGCAAAACCCTTGCACCGAGCCTGGAGCTCTGATACCACTTGTTAGAATCCTTTCCCGATTTGAACCTAGTTACTCTAATGGTTGTGTGATCGTTAACTTGTTGCTTAACACGAGAATTTGGTAACCCGGTTCACCGTTGACGGCTATGTCCGGGGGAGAGCTACGCTCTACCTTGCGGAATACACTATGATCACTTGATTGGAATCACCCCAATCTTGGTTTACAATATGAACCTAACTCATGTTAGCTTCGTTTCTTTTTCAGGTGTTGATTCTCAGAAACAAGAAGCTGCAAAACCTTGGAGATGACCTCGGAAACAATCGCCGGAGCTGAAGAACCTTGGAGCCCAGAAGAATTGATTCGCTGATCACCTTTTTCACCCTCTCACTCTTCTGCTCTATTTCTTTCTCTCTATCTCTGCTTCGCTTCTATTGTAACAAACCTTATCTCCTGTCGAAGAAGATGAACACGAGACCGTTTTATCATTTTGTTAATACGATCGATTTTCTTATGTTGGGCTTCTTATTCCGGTTTAGCCCATTTTGGTTTCGACCCAACTAACCAAAACGACATTATCATATGTTCCGAAATGAAAATTTTTAACTTTTTAAAAAAAAAATTTCAATAATTCGTAAAGATTACATATTTGCTCAAGACGACACTATACCTAAACTTTCTAAGATTCCTCCATACTCCAACAAATCACCAATTATTTCGAACATGTGTTACAACTAATACTTGTATATACTTCAACAAAAGACAAAGAAACTAATAATTGCATATTGTTATAGTAATCTTTTAGTTTTGTTTTGTTACAAATCACATGCATACACAAACCTCAATCTCCATGGTTTCATCCATGCAGGATGCAGCACTAAATGGTTTTTAGGCCATGTGGCCTGATTTTATGTAATAATACCTTCTAGCTTGAACATGTCACATTCACTTATAGCGTACGTAATGGACAACAACTCTTCACCTAACTAAATAGTCTCTCATTAGCTCCCCACACCCTTTTCACGCCTCTAGCTAGCTTCTTTGGCTTATATTATCCACGTAACCCAATTCAAACTATTAAGATAATTTCATTTTCTAAATCCACTTTACATTAGCTAATTCGGTTTATATAAATACAATGAACAATGAAATTTACTAGAAACTTTAATATTCGACATACACTTACGTTGAGAAACATAAGTTATTCCTAAACGCAAGTTTCAAATCGCTAAAACTCACGTTTGAACACGCAACGATAACTCTCTCTGCCGCAAGACTTTTATTCCAAATAGCGTCTGCGTTTGGCAGATTCCTCCACTTACAAAGCTTTCCTCCTTCAATTTCCGCAGCCACAATCTCTACGCCGTTCTCCGCCGCCGCATGTATATAAACCATATTTCCAACCGCGTTTAATGCTATCGACGTTAACGGCCAATCAGAATCAACTTCTCTGAGTTTATCCAAACACGCCTTAGGCATAGATCCAATTGATTCGAATTTCATATTCATCGGCGATTCGTCGGAATCTATAACTTCCCAAAGCTCGATTCCCGTCGGATTATCTTCATCTCCGGTGATCCCAGCCATGATTAGACGGTTACCGGCGAATCCAATCGAACGCGAGTATAATGTTCCATCGCCGGGACAAAGATCGAGAAGCTTCGTCCACGATCTAGTTTCTGGATCGAAACTACACGCAACGCCTGATCTCTTCTCCGTCACGTACATCTTCTCCGAACTCGTCGTAACGGAAAGCCACATGGCGGAAGCGGATCCATAGAGAAAATCCGGCATCGATTCGCATCTCACCCACGCGCCGTCGTCGGATTCGATATCTAACAACTCTACGGCGAATCTATCCTCTTCAAAATCGCACACGCCGCCGGCTATAATCAAGCTCCGTCCAACCACAGCCACGACTGGATCGATCCTCCAAACTCTAGGTGATGCCACGTGTCGCCAAGTGAGATGAAACGAGTCGATTGAGAAAGAGAATCTCGCCGGAGATAAAGCGTAGAGCAACGTGGAGTGAGAGGATCGAGCGATGGACGCGTGTTCGACGGGAGATTGTGATGCGGATTTAAGCTCGATCCATGCATCGGACTTCGGATCGTAAGCCATCGCCGTCGTCGTCATAGTGTACGGTGGAGAACTTTTCTGACTGTAGATGAACAACCACGGCATGGTTTTAAGGCGGCGGAGGGAGAAGAAGACGGCACGGTTCCAGGATTTGGAGACTTGGGAAGCAGAATCAAGGTCAAGTAGTGGTAGATAAGAGAGGATTGATTCGAGTATGTCTCCGTCAATGGAACCTTCTTCTTCTCCATTTTTGTTGTTCTTCATCTTTTTTTGTAACGATTTTGGATAATGCAGAAGTGAAAGGAGGGAAAAGTCTTTATATAGAGAGAGAGAGAGAGATGCAGTGTATTACATGGGGCATTGATTTTATTTATTTTCATATAACATAATGTCTTATTATTCATTCATATAATCCCAATACTTTCTTTTCACTTAGGTTTGAAATTGAAATTTTAGGTTTGATTCAAATTGCTTAAGTTAATATACAGAGCTCCAAGGAACCAAAAGCATAAAAAAAATAGAAAGGAAGAAGTGAAAAAACACAAAGAATTTGAAAGTTAAGAGTACATTTTACAATTTTAGATCACATCTTAGTAAAGTTCAAATGACTGCACAATAGCGGAACTCAAATACTCACACTAAAATGTATTTCTTTTAAGTCAAGCCAATGAACCATATTACTATCTCAAATTAAGTTCATAAAAAAAGCAAGCAACAAAAAAATGCATAGTCGCAACAACACACACACCCAAAAAAAAGAGGAGGATTGTGTTTATGTATAAAGACCATATGATTTGTGATAATTACAAGATTATGAAAAAATTTACATAATAAAGAGAACTAATTCAAAATTTACTCCAAGAGTTTTTTTTTCACCCGATGGGCTCATGCTTAGTCAACATAAGTAGAAATCAGATGTATGTACATATTCATCAAACCGTAAATATAGTATATCTTATCCAAACGGGTAATCTTATCTATCCACCAACTCAAATCATAAATGTACATTGACCAACGCACAGCTACAGCTACTTATAACGACCTTTCTGTCCCAGTATCAAAGAATTATCCGAGCAGGACCATTACGTTTCTGAACTTCAGAGTGGAGCCAAATATCCTCCTCAGTGTAATTCATTTTCATACCAATGCTAAGTTCATGCTCAGAAGGAGTTCCAAATCATGGTAATATGCGATACTAGAAACAGTTACAATGCTTGATTATTACAGTATGTAATGTATGTTTTTTGTTGTTGTTGTTGTCAATTATGTAATGTTTACTTGTTCATGAGTCTCATCTTCTCTTTCAATTACCGAAGAAATAAATGAATTACAAAAATACAACCTGAGGAATAAATGTCAAGCCTGTCCATTGGCTAGCTTCCCTGGGACCATATCCCAATTGCTCTCTCTCTTTTGATATCTGTGGCTCCGAATTATCTTTCTTTAAGGTACAGATAAGGAGATATCAAGAAAATGATCATAAACCACAAATGACTAGGAGAAAATATATGTATGCAAAAAGAAAAATAATATGAGAAGAATAATTGATTAGACCAATCTACTCATAACCTACTTACTACATGATAAGACTTGCGAATGAGATGTGAGATGTCATTAACACTTCGAAAATTTCATGGGCAATAAGATTTTCACCATAAGGTCCATAACACCACTCTTAATGTGAGAAATACACAAGAAAACTTCGCCTACAAACTATAAGAACTACCTGCAATTTTGTTGATGACAGTTCAAAAAGATATGTGATCTATTCGTTGTAAATCTAAAGGAGCCTTCACAGTTGTATTTAAGTATCTCGTCTCTTTTACAAGGCCAAAAACATAGAAGAGGGAATATGCGATTAGCAAAGGCAGAGCTTCAATTACCATTCGACGAATCAGGAGATTCATGTCGAGGAAGTTGATGATCTAATTTGTTCCCTTTAATGGTGCGCGTCAACATTTGATTGGAGGGATGAAGAATTATTCTATAAGAACTTCCTTATGACACTTGTGTTTCTAGTATGTTTACAACATTTACATAATACAAAGATGAAATAACAGTAACACTGTTGCTCTATTTTAGTCTCTCCCTCAGCTTCCTAACTATTTTGTCAACGGGCAAAGATCCCACTGGTCCCACCGGATCAAGCGATTCATCATCGGAACACTCGTTGTCAAAGTCATCGTCTATGTCACTATAATACTCTTCGGACCGATCCTTGTCTTCCACATAATCCTCGGCTGCACCATCACTATTCGACAAGACCAAGGCTGTGTAAGTGTGTTCTGCAGCCAGTGAAGTGCCTTCTAACTCTTCTACCTTCTTCAATAGATCATCCGGACCTAGGTCAAGCTCTTCAAGAATCACCGCCTTGGATGATTCCAACGCTCGTTTCCAGAGAGCGATCATTTTGGGGCTTGAGATCACTGTATTTGGATCAGACACAGTTTCTTCTCTACTGGGTTTGTCTGAAAAGCAAAGAACAGATAAAAAGTATATGAGAAGCATTTTTTTGGAATTAGTTGTGGACAAAGGTTGTTGTTTTCTTCAGATAGTGCGATGGTTGAAAACTGAAAACACGTAAGAGGTTTATGAGTACTCAAGAATTTAATACCTGAGGGATCAAGTTCGTTCCCTATGTTGGTGGACTCAGAAAGGTTCGGAATCAAAGGATTGTCCAGAAATCGCGACTTCCACTCACGTCCTCTCCACATGAGTATTTGCTCATCATCGAAAGACAGAAGCACACAAGGAACTAACTCCTGGTAAATGAAGAGAAACTTCGTCAGATATATAGAGAAATGTTGGATGATGAAGCCTTGGCAACTGAATACGAAAAACCAAAATTATGAAATAGAACATGAAACAAAGTTTAATGTTGAAAATACTCCAATACAGACTTTTTATAAAAAACCAGAGAGAAATTGATGAGCATGTAAAATTAAGAGTATAAGGAACTTTTGCCTTCCTGACAAGCAGCACTCGAAGGTATGAAATTCCTAAGCTAAATGAATTAGAAATTTCAAATTGTTTATATTTAAAATGCTTCGAATGTCAACATTTGAAATCGACCAAAAGTGATTCCACTGAAGATGGAGAGCTGTGCAAAGTATAGATGCAAATAAAAGAAAAACCTGAAAGATTTATAGACCTTAAGCTTAGCGCCTATTTTCTTATAATCGCTTGGTTCAAGTCCTGGGCAATCAACTTTCACCAAGGAACTCAGTTCGAAGGCATCTCTAACATCTTTGACCAGCGACACGTAGACTCCATTTTTAGCTGCAATGCAAAACAGAGACAATAATAGTAAATATATAACCAAGTGTCTAACCTCTTCTTACACGCTATGTACCAATTGAGTTCAATGAATGCCGAAAGTAACAATAGAGTAAAAAGCAAAACTAGAGCATTAACAATAAGATATACTTACACAACTTGCATATGGGTCTAAGAGACTTGCCCTTCACCCTGAACTCATGAGCTTCCTCTTTGGTCAATCCTTCAGGAACTTCTTGAATAAGCTTTGGATAAACAGGAGCTGCTGGCTTCCATAGCATCAATGGATACTGCGGACGTGTGCGGTAGTTGTAATTTCTACCCCTGAAAAGGTACACCACACCTCCAACTCTGTGAATAATCTCCCCACCTGTTTTTTCCTAGATAAGAGAAATGAGAAAAGTAAGCTGGAAGAGCCGGCCCATCATCACTAATGCAACAGTTCAAAAGTAGACATCTTTTGTAACTCTCTCAAGTCACAAAACATGAAGTATCAAAGACCTTAGACTGAAATAAGATATCAAACAGCCCAATTCTTTCTACAGATATTGATATTTCCCTCAAGTCTATTGTATATCTCCACTTAATCAAACGTTCTAGCTCTAAAAAACTGCTAATAATTACCAAAAAAAACTTCAATCAAGAATCGAAAGAGATACCTCAAGAACACGACACACGTTATCCATATCAACAGTAGGAACTCCTTTACATCGAACCTTACAAACACGTCGTCTCTTCCAATGCGAATGTATCAATTCCAACATATTATGTGTAAATCCATCTCTTCCTATAATAATCAATCAAAATCCAATAAGTGAAAACTGAAACCTCAAAACTCCTAAATTCAAAACGTGAAGAGTGAAGAACCAACACTCACCCAAATTAACCTGACGATTATCATGCATATGAGGCTTAATCAACATCCCTTTCTCCCATCTCTTCAATGGCTCTCCTAAAATCTCTTCTCTATTCATCCCTTCCTTTGGATACCTCCCAAACGGTAACGGCCCAGGCATTTCAACATACTTAACACCAGATTTTCCCGCCGGTGGTGGATTGAATGAATCGAACAACGGAATCTTCTTCTTCGATTTTTTCAACGGTGCTTTCCCTGTCCACGGTCTAGGCATCGTCGGCGGTGCGAACGGCATAAACGCCGGTTCACGAATCCCAACCGGTTTAGCCTTGGGAGTCTCAGAGTAGCTGAACTGAAACTCGAATGGCGCCCCCGGAAGCTGGTACGAGACGCCGGAATCTCCGATTACGATTGTGCGTTCGCCGTCTGAGGAGATGACTCCTTCTTTAACCGGTTTGTAGTATCTCGTTCGGTGATGAGGAAGCTTTAGAGCTGGATTTGATTCTGGTTTCGGCTTCGTATCGGTTTGATGGTTAGTTTTAGGATTACGATTTTGACGAGATGATGAGTATTTGGGAATTGGAATCGGCGGAGCTGGCCGGAATGTTCCTGATGATGAATCAGCCGTCGGAGGCGTTGAAGGGAGTGAAGAGAAGAGATTAATGTCTCGTAGTGATGCCACAATCACCATTGATAGAGATAATGAATCAAACCAAAAGATGAGAGAAGAAGAAGAAGAGTTTCGTAATTTTCAAACTTTATCCCTTAACTGACGTCGTTTTAATCATTAGGGGCTTACATCTTGAATTGGGCTCAAGGTCCATGCTTTACATCTACATTTGAGCCTACTAAGGCCCATCAATTTTACAAAGCCCTAATATTACTGTCGCGTGAATGAACCATATAAAAGCCATTTGCTAAAACTCTCAGCGTCTTCCTGCGAGCAAAAAATGCAGATCTTCGTGAAAACCCTGACGAGGAAAACAATAACCCTAGATGCTGAATCATCCGACGTAATCGACAATGTGAAAGCGAAGATCCAAGTCAAGGAAGGAATCCTACTGGAAGAGCAACGTTTAATCTTCGCCGGAAAACAATTGGAAGACGGAAGAACTCTAGCCGATTACAATATCCAGAAAGAATCAACACTTCATTTGGTGCTTAGTCTCAGAGGAGGTGCGAAGAAGAGGAAGAAGAAGACGTACACGAAACCTAAGAAGATTAAGCATAAGCACAAGAAAGTGAAGCTCGCGGTTTTGCAGTTTTACAAGGTTGATGGGAGTGGTAAGGTTCAGAGATTGAGGAAAGAGTGTCCTTCTGCTAGTTGTGGTCCTGGAACGTTTATGGCGAGTCATTTTGATAGGCATTACTGTGGCAAGTGTGGAACTACTTACGTGTTCAAGAAGCCTGATGAAGAGTGATATGTTTATTAGGTTTTGTTTTGAATTTATCAGTTTTTTATTTTATTTTGGAATTTAGATTGGTTTTGAGATGGGTTTTGTTCTATTGAGGGATACTTTAGTTTTGTCGCATCAATACATTATCTTAATGTCCTCAACTCTGTTTGTTTCATTCGACTGATCTGGAAATGTTGAATTGTGGCTGTAGAATTAGGATGTTGGGCTGAATCAATGTTTTGGTTGATCGTCTTGTTTTGCCATATAGCTTTTGTTTTGGCCTGGCTCTTCTGCATGTTGGATTGACTTTTGTAATGCAAAATGTACCCATTATGTTGAATAATCACAGTTGATTCTGATAATAATCATTACACCAATGTCTTATGTTTTGTTGTTGTCGGATCTGATAACTTGTTTGCTAAAGACCGGTTTTAGATTCCTTCTATGTTTAGTTACAGTGAGATTTGACCAATCTATCGAATTTGTGTTTAGTCGAAAGATTTTCTATTTACTAAGTTGTCATGTAAAGTTTGAGTTTGGTGAATATTAGAAATGAGAAGTATATATCTATATATATGGTGAAGAAGAGCGTTAAAGCAAAAATCCATAACTATCTTTACTACGAACCTGTTTTGTGAAATCTCAACCAAATCTCTCAAATGTGCACCTCTTACTCACTACTGATCATCAAAAGGCTTGTCAAAGCGGAACGATATATTTTACTTGGTGTTTTGGTTGATTGAAAGTGTGCTCAATCAAATATTCATAATGGGTCGAAAATTATCCAATCCGGGCATGAGTAATTGCTTTGGATTCTCCACACACACAAAAATTACAAATGGGTATCAAAATTGAGTAAAAATATTATGTAAAGTCTTTTTCTTGTGGTTGAACACAATATAGGAGATGAGAGTAAGTGAGACAGAGAGAGCAATAAAGAGAGGGACAGTAGAAATAACATGACTGAGAGAGAGAGAGAGAGAGCACTGAAACTTGAAGAAAGATTGAGAGAGTGAAGAAGACTTTGGGTAAAATGGTCAAAAAACAGTTAGCAAATTATGAGAGAAGAAAGACAAAATCCTAAGATTCCGAGTTACTAAAAGTGATGAGTCTCCTAGAAACACCCGCACTAGTCTCAACTCACTGCACTTTCATTTTCACTCTCACTTCAACCTAAACTCCAAAGACTGTTAAGTTTGTGAGAGATTTAATAACTCCCATTTAAAGAGACAACTACACATGAGACAAAGAGGCATTTCTTTCTCAACCTCACTTGTTTTTTTTGCTTTCTTAACTTGCAAACCAAACCACACCACATCATTTATTAAATGTTTCTCTTCGATCTACTGTCTATCAACTTTTGTGCAACGTGGGTTTCCTTTTTTACATGTTCATTTTAACACTACACTTTTACCATTATTTTATATTTTGTTATTCTATTATTCAAACAATGTTACAATCATATCATCTCTTGCAAGCTAAGTATATATATGAACCCCTTTTTTTTTTAGCCGCCATATATGTACCCTTTATTTGTCATGAATTGTTAAAAAATATAATGTACATATAACAGAAAAAGAAATGTGAAATGGTTTTCAATGGAGATTATATATATATTATATATGTGTGTGTGTGTGTTTTAAAATGTTTTGACAGCAAAATCTCTCCTATATATAATGGTAAACTCTCATAACGTTATGTATAATTTTCGTATGTGTATGTGGGTGAGTGTGACATAAGAATATATATAGCTGCAAAATCTTAGCTAATGCTTTTATACAACGGGAACCAGGATCTTAATTAAAGAAAAGTCAAGTGAATGGTCTCTAGAACTCCATCAACAATATATTATATATACATTGTTTTGTTTTATTTTAGAGAAGAAATTGTAGTTTAGTATTAAGGAGTTAGGAATGTGATTAATAGAAAGAATGAGAATCATTTACTGCTTACAGCTCATCGAGACGATGAAGATTCCAATTATTAGAAGTGAGATTGAGACGCACATAAAATGAATTGAGTAGTGCATTTTAGCATATACTGTATATAACCAAATCATTCCACATGAAATATTTAATTATGTGTTTGCATTTATGATTAACAAAATCTATATCTCCATCTATCTATATATACACACACACCCACATACACACATATAATCTCCTATCATTCATCGTACACACACACACACTCTCTCTCTCTCTCTATGACAAAAATCCCCAACATGACGACAACACTCAACCATCTGTTTGATCTGCCGGGGCAGATTTGCCATGTCCAGTGTGGTTTTTGCACCACTATTTTGCTGGTATACCTTTAACTTCTTCTCTTCATCTTTCATTCCCTCTCTTTATGCTTATGATCATGGAATATATATGTGTTGCAGGTGAGTGTACCGTTCACAAGCTTGTCAATGGTGGTGACTGTGAGATGTGGGCATTGCACAAGCTTGCTCTCTGTAAATTTGATGAAGGCTTCCTTCATTCCTCTCCATCTCCTAGCTTCTCTGTCCCATCTCGATGAGGTTCCATAAAATCTATAGAGAGAGAAACATATGCGTCTATTGTGTTAATTACTTCTCTTGATTATATGTATATGCATATGTGTGCAGGCGGGAAAAGAGGAGGTTGTAGCAACAGATAATGTGGAAGAAGAAGCATGGAAGGTGAATTCTCAGGAGAAGGAGAACAGTCCACTGACTTTGGTTTCATCTTCAGACAATGAAGATGAAGATGTGTCTCGTGTTTACCAAGTTGTCAATAAACGTACGTTTGACTATATATATTCAAGTTAAAAGTTTTGTTTTTGTGATTTCTCGGCTTTTGATCAGTCTAATTAATGTTTTGAGTTTGTAAACAGCACCTGAGAAACGACAAAGAGCTCCTTCAGCTTACAATTGCTTCATCAAGTAAGAATACAATCCACTTCACTACCTTCACATATAATTACATGTGTATGTGTATTTTTACAAAATTTTAACAAGCTTTTGAGCTAATTGTTTTCTTTTGGGTGTTGAATTGGAGTAGGGAAGAGATCAGGAGGTTAAAGGCCCAGAATCCAAGCATGGCTCACAAGGAAGCTTTCAGCTTAGCTGCTAAAAATGTACTTAAAGCGTAATTAATCTAAAAGAAAAACCCTAATTCACTTTTCATCTTAATTTTAGTGAGCTTAATTGAGAAATCAAGCTAGCTTGTAACATTTTGTGATTTCAATTTTGTTTGATCTGGGGATGATGAAGTGGGCCCATTTCCCTCCAATGCTCAACAAGAGAGCTGCTTCAGATCATTGTTTTTGTGAGGAAGATAACAATGCAATACCACCATGCAATGCTCTCGAGGTAATTTCAGTAACTAAACATGTTTTATCCTTGTTGTTAACTTGGTTCAAGATCAGTTATATATCATATACTTGACAAATAAAATCAACAACAAGTGTTTTCCAAAGCAAACAAAATAATTAAGCATGAATCCAAATAGCATCACTTTCAGTAAAAAATTCAGAACCCTAGCTATAGAGTAATTATTCACTGATTATTGGAGTGAAGTCAAGGAGAGAGGGGTAATGACAATCATTGATACTCAACTACTACAATGTGTGAAATTTATGGCCTAAACCCTTTTATAGTATTGAAGCTTACACTGCACACAGTTTACTTTTATAGAAACCCATTCAACTAATTAAAGCATTCCAGCTGAATATGTATATTTTTCAATTAATATACTAATTAATTGGTGAAATGTTTGGGATGCAGGACCATGAAGAAAGCAATAATGGGTTTCGAGAGAGAAAGGCTCAGAGGCATTCCATTTGGGGAAAATCTCCATTTGAGTAATAACAATTTGGCTTATGAAGTTTAACAAAAAAATAATAATGGCGTATGAAATGTGACGGTGACCATTTTCTTTTTAGGGTTTGATTATGTTGCTTTTAGGGTTTCTGTTGTTGGAGAGAGATAGAGAGAAAAAGAATCTGAAACGTACGTAGGATTTGTGTGTTCGAGACCAGAAGAGTCTTGGGAATGAGCGAGTTTGTTCAGTGATTTCGTATTTCTCATCAACTTTGAACTAAATTTGAAAAGACATTGACTCTATACCAAGTCCTACTTTTGCATTCATGACTACTTATTTTATGAATATGTTTTAACATTCCATGATACACTTTAGTAAGAATCTTTTTTAAGCTATCAAATACTAGTATACTTCTTGACTTCAGTTGATGTTGTTATATGTAGCTTGAAACCTTGAACATGTCAATAAATAAAATAACACTAGCTAGGTCAAGTACGATCTACTTTGTATAGGATACGAAAATCTTAACAGAGTTGGCCCGACCAAAATAAACATGTCATTTTCGCAAGTAACTGCCATTGAGTCTGCATGAATTTGAAAACCATGGTTAAACTTAAACCTGAACCGAATCACATAACAAGTTCGTTAATGTTTATAGTCCCCAATTGGGAATAATACATTAAAAGTATTCGAAGAAGATTGATATATCTTGCATTTTAGATACTGGTATCTTTTTCTCTAACACTTATTGAACATTTTTTATATACATATTTACTATTCAATAGTGAACATTTTACATATCTAAAGATGATAGTGAGTCACTCTCCGAAACCAGCAGCCACTCTCCGATTGATCTGAGTTCAAAGTAACATATTTTCTCTCTGGAAGGAACACAACTCTAGACTCCACAATGGATCCTCTCTGCCTCATCAACCGCTATTCAAGCACATTGACAGATGTATCAAAGAAATCCTCCTAACTCGCCTTCACCGCGAGCAATTCAAGAACTTCTTATCACTCTGGTTCTCTTTTGAGTAACTATACTTAGTGATATCATGTTCTTCACCCTATTTCGATTAGGCTATTTTAACTCTTTTTTAAGCCTCTTGAAACCAAATAGCTTCACCAGCTAATGTAACAAAACAGTTCTTTTGGTATATATTTTTACATTCTATAAAAAAAAAAGATGATAGTGAGTCTGATGTCAAAAAAGATGCTAGTGAGTACTTGCATTTATATAACAGCTAAAATGATATTTCTTTGTGTATTTGTAATATTCTTAAAATTGATTACTTTTTTTTCATAATATTACAACTTAAAAATGATTAATTCTTTAAATCTTTTTATATAAAAGATAGAAATTATTTTTTATATACAATAGAGTAAATTTTTTCGTATATATACATGTATATATATTTGACGTCACAACTAATTTCCTCTTCAATAAAAAATAAACTTTTTTTGTCACGAAAAAATATTTTTTTTTGTCACAAAAGAATAATTATTAAAAAAAATAATTTTCTATAACAAATGGAGTTAGTATTTTTGTACGTTTTCCCAATCTGATAGCAGGGGCAGTTTCGTAAATCTCAGTGGATTTCGTAAATTTCTTTCAACAACTTATTAATGTGTCCGGACCGCAACAACATCACCCCAATAGAAACACGCCACGTCATCATCCTTCGCTGTCATCGATTACCTCAGACGGTGTCGGAGACGTTTCATTCTCCGGTACCAAGTGGCATTTTTCGTAAATAAATTCATAATCAGTGGTGCGCTTATAATAAGTCCACCGCGAAAACTCTCTATTATTCTTCTCCACAACAAGAAACCAAAACCCAATTTTGTTACCTCTTTCCTCAATCCTGAAGTCAAACTAAACAAAAAGAAAAAAGCTCGATTTTTGTTTTTATTTATTTTGGGGTTTTTTGATTATCTTCAATCGCAATTTCTGGAAAAATTCAGGTAAGATTTAAAAGTGATTCGATCTTTAATCATCAAATCACGAACTGAGTCAACTCTTATCCTTATGTGTATTCATGATCAATCGATAAATTTCTTTGAACTGATGAATTGATTTGGTTTTGCTTATCGTAATTATTATTCAACTGATTTGTATATGTTATTTACTATGAAGGTGGAGATGGGTTCTGAAGGACCAAAAGCAATTACGATTCATGTGACTGGGTTCAAGAAATTTCTTGGGGTTTCTGAAAATCCTACTGAGAAAATAGCTAGTAATCTGAAATCGTATGTTGAGAAACGAGGGTTGCCTTCTGGATTGAGTCTTGGTAGCTGCACTGTTCTTGACACTGCAGGGGAAGGAGCAAAATCTAAGCTTTATGAGGTTTTGGAGTCTAGTGTTGTCTCTGGTGATAAGAACAGCAATGGAACTGTTGTCTGGGTAAGACTTATACTCATTCCTTAATGATCATTTTCATCTGTTACTTTACTTGAGGTCATCAGTTTTTACTCTAGTGTCTCAGTCTAATTTATTTTCTATATTTAACTGATGATCCTTGTAGTAATCAATTTTGTATTCTGTTTTTTATACTTATACTGATAGCTTAACTCCTAATCTAATTAGGATTTACATTTTCTTCTTGCAATAGGATTTTGTGTTCTTTTCCTTTTTAGTTTGGGAATTGTATTTTCATATATATAATATAGGGTTGAAGTTCTCGTTAGTGATCATCATCTGGAAATTTAGAGCGCTTTAGTGTAATCGGTTTAACCGAGGGAAAGAGAGTTATCTCTTTGGGAGCTTTGCTCTGTTTTCTGTTTTTGAATTGTGTTTTTTAACTCTAACTAGTACAACCTGCAACGAACAATCTATAAGAGATGACATCAACAGTAACTACGCGAAAGGAGGGACGTTTGGATGCGTTAGAGAAGAATCAAGAAGATACTAAAGAGACTGTTATTGTTGCTTTGGGTAAGCAGATTGATGAACTCGAAATTTAGGAATCCTTATCACGGCTCACTACCTTGGTGACCGATTCTCGTCGAGGATCAGCCTCGAATTTCTCTCATAACACATCTGCTACATTCATAGAGTTACCACTTTTAGCGTTGGGAAGCATTGATATGCCAAATATTATGAAATTCAAAGGAATAGTGGATGGACAGGAAGTCACAATTCTGGTTGATAGTAGAGCAAGTAAGAAATTCATAGCTTGTTGGCTGACTGCTAAGCTTGACAGACCTATTGAACCAACACCCGTTTTCGTGTCCGTTTAGGTGATGAACGTATTGAAGATATCCAAGGGAAGTCCTCCAACTTGCCTATCACAATTGGATCTGAAAATCTCTCTGTTGATTGTTTCTTATTTCCATTGGGAGGAGTTGACATCATATTTGGTGTTCCATGGTTGGCTTCCCTCGGAGATGTGATTGCAAACTGGAAAAGCATGTTTTAAGCTTCACTCGAGATGAACGCAATATATGATTGGATGGTGACCCTCCGTTAGGTCGCCCAGAAATCTCAGCTCGTGGACCTGAAAAATTGCAAGAAGTTGATCATTGCGCTTGGTTATGGACTGTGTGAGACAAATTTTAGACGTAGACCATTGATGGAGTGTGATTCAGCTGTGCTTCCTTTTCCATCTTAAGTGCTGAGTCGATCTTCGTGTTTGTGTTGGTGTTGTGTCTATATACTAAAGAGAAAACATAAGACTAAGGATTGACTATATTCATGGTTCTTGATTTTTTTTTGTTGTTGTCAAATTTGGTTGTTAAGGTCTTAGAAAGTTTATTGCAAGAACTTCTAACTTCGAAAAAAAAAACTTGTTTTCTTCTTGTGATTTGAGAGAACTTCCGATGGTTTCAAGATCTAAAAACACGACTTTTCTCTTGATTCTGGTGCTTCTTAATAGCTTCATCTAGGGGTGAACAGCGGAGCGACAAAGTTTGCCATTGAAAGACAAGCAGTGAACGAAGCTCATTTCCGTTGTCCTGATGAATTGGGATGGCAACCACAGGTAAAAAGCAACAACATATGCTTATGAATTCATTTCAGTACGATCCGCTATGCAATCCAAGAAAGACACTAATTGTGCCTCTTTAACTTTTTTTTACACAGCGGCTTCCTATAGTTGTCGAAGATGGAGGCATTTCAAAGGCAAAAGAGGTATATATATGAATATATACATTCTTCACCGCAAAAATCATGTTCTTTTAGACATTCTAATTGGATTTAAATATTTGAATGTGTTTTTCTTGAAGACTTCATGCTCGTCGGAGTCCATTTTCCAGTTATTAAAGAAGAAAGGCTTTGACGTTGTTCAATCAGACGACGCAGGGCGTTTTGTTTGCAACTACGTGTACTATCACTCTCTGAGGTTCGCAGAGCAAAAAGGACACAAGTCTCTGTTCGTTCACGTTCCTCTCTTCTCCAAAATCGATGAAGATACTCAAATGCAGTTTGTGGCTTCTCTCTTGGAGGCAATTGCAGCTACTTGTTAGTGTTTATAATCCACTAAAGCCAAAATATTGTAAGTATTTTATGTATATGATCCATTTGTTTTTCTACGAAGCTCTTTGTGTTCTTTTGTTGGAAGGTTTGGGGATAAAAAAGACGATTGCTTTTGGCTCTGAAAGAGCCTTTGTGATCTTTCGTGTAATAAAAAAGGATCTCTTATTGAAAATCTTATCTTTGGATGTTTTCTAAGTTACCAAAATTTTCGAGTTTATATAGTTTTGGCTAAATTTGCTACATTTTGGTTTATTTTGGAAATTTAGATTTAATTTAGCGTAAATATCGATAATTTTATTGTAATATTGGTAATTGCGGTTTAATTTAACAATAATTTCTTTGTAAGCTCGGTTTGGTGGTCCGAACCGAACCGGTCTCTTGTGAACACACTGATACTTGCTGTGCAAGGAGCAAGAACGCATTCAACTTTTTGTCTTTTAAGCGAGAGATTCAAATGCGAACTACGGTTTCGAGAGAGAGAGCGCTTTATTTATACTTTTGTATTATAATCTTCATTCAAAAGTGTCGGAGATATGCGAGGGGCTCAAGCTTTACACTTTCTTCGAAGAACATCAACGATGTTAGCTCCACATATGTGTCCTCCTGCACCGCTTATTGCGACGCCTCGTTTGGAGTTTAGTTCGTTTCTTGAAGAAAACCCTGGAGACCTCGTTTATACCCATAACCGCAAGATTGATGAACTGATTAAATCCGGGAACTTGATATCTGCACAGGAAGTGTTCGATGGAATGTCTATACGAGATGTTGTTACTTATAATCTTCTTATTTCTGGGAATAGTCGAAATGGGTGTTCTTTAAGAGCTATTGAACTCTATGCGGAGATGGTCTCTTTTGGTCTTAGAGAAAGCGCTTCCACGTTTCCATCGGTTCTGAGTGTATGTAGTGATGAATTGTTCTGTAGAGAAGGAATTCAAGTTCATTGTAGGGTGATTTCACTCGGATTTGGATGTAATTCGTTTATTGGATCTGCACTTGTGGGTCTTTATGCGTCGTTGCGGCTTGTTGATGTTGCTTTGAAGTTGTTTTATGAATTGCCTGAGAGAAATTTAGCAGTTTGTAATTTGCTGTTGAGATGTTTTTGCGAGACTGGAGATTCCAATCGATTGTTTGGAGTGTACCGTAGGATAGAACTTGAAGATGTTACTGAAAACGGGTTAACTTATTGTTATATGATCCGTGGTTGCTCTAATGATCGGTTGCTGTATGAAGGGAAGCAATTGCATTCCCTTGTGATTAAATCTGGATGGGACATTTCTAATATATTTGTGGCTAATGCGCTCGTGGACTTTTACTCTGCCTGCGGTGATTTATCCGGTTCTATGAAATCATTCAATGCTGTCCCAGAAAAGGATGTAATTTCGTGGAATTCGATTGTCTCTGTATGTGCAGCTTACGGGTCTGTGCTTGATTCTCTGAATTTGTTAAGAAAAATGCAGTTTTGGGGGAAGAGACCTTCGGTACGGTCATTCGTGTCAATTTTGAATTTCTGTAGCAGAAACAGCGATATTCAGTCTGGGAAGCAGATCCATTGCTATGTCCTCAAAATGGGTTTCGCTGTTTCAAATCTTCATGTTCAGTCTGCTTTAATTGACATGTATGGTAAATGCAATGACATTAATAGTTCTCTGTTGGTTTACCAGAGTAGTCCTGGCCTGACTCTGGAGTGCTGTAATTCGCTAATGACTTCTCTAATGCACTGTGGCATCACTAAAGATATTATTGAGATGTTTGGTTTGATGATTGGTGAAGGAACTGGAATTGACGAAGTCACTCTTTCTACTGTCCTCAAGGCTTTATCTCTCTCTGTACCAGCAAGTTTGCATAGCTGCACGCTTGTACATTGCTGTGCCATCATATCTGGGTATGCATCTGATGTTGCAGTCTCGTGCTCCCTAATTGATGCATATTCAAAGAGCGGTCAGAATGAAGTATCTCGGAAGGTGTTTGATGAGCTTGATTCACCTAACATTTTCTGCTGGACTTCAATAATCAATGGCTATGCTCGAAATGGCATGGGAAGAGAGTGTGTTGAGATGCTGAGAGAAATGGATCAAAAGAATCTCATACCAGACGAAGTTACAATCTTGTCTGTACTATCAGGTTGCAGTCATTCTGGGCTTGTTGAAGAAGGTGAGCAGATATTCGACTCACTGGAATCGAAATATGGAATTTCTCCAGGAAGGAAACTCTATGCGTGTGTGGTGGATTTGCTAGGGCGTGCTGGTTTGGTGGAAAAAGCCGAAAGGCTGCTTCTTCTGGCACGTGGAGATGCAGACTGCATTGCGTGGAGTTCATTACTGCAGAGCTGCAGGATTCATAGAAATGAAACAGTAGGAAGAAGAGCAGCGGAGGTCTTGATGGACCTTGAACCTGAGAATTTTGCTGTTTACATTCAAGTTTCAAAATTTTACTTTGAGATCGGTGACTTTGAAATCTCCAGACGAATCAGAGAGATCGCTGCTTCACGAGAGCTCATGAGGGAGATCGGTTACAGTTCAGTCATTGTGGAAAACTGATAACCCAAAATTGCAAGACAGTGTTTTTGCTTCAGCTTCATGAAAAAGAAGAACGATTTCAATTGCAAAGTTCACACCTTTTCTCTACATATCTGAAATGGGTTCTTTCGCTTGAAGCCATAACACATGATTGACACTCTACAGAGACAACACGAGGATGAGATTCTTTATCTGCCAGGTTGGTGCAACAAACTCATTGACCTCTTCTATTTTTGTCTTTTAATATACTATAGAATGTTTGTTCTTCGTTCTTCAAAACCACATCATGTCTAAAAAATCTAAAAATAGCATCTTGAGGTAAAAAAGTTGAGAGATCTTCAGGGCCTTCTTTCTCGTTTTGTTTTTATTTCAGATCTCATGGGACCAACATTTTTATCAAGAACAAGTTGACCACGAAGGTTTTGTATAGAGGTTTTGGAGTAAAGCAAAGAAGTGGAAAAGCACATGACTTGTGCTTTAAGCATAGATATATAGAAAAACAAGGCCTTATCTTCATGTGCTTTTAAGCCAAGCCAATAAACCCCACAAACCCCATTAATTACTCTGCATATAAATTCATCCCAAAACCAATCATCTCTAGCAAAGAAATCTCATTAGTGGGCACAAGATTTAATAATCGAAAAGGAATCTTCTCTTGGCATTTTTGATTGAGGCGTATGATGGATAAGCTCTTCATTCTTTCCCTTCTAGGTCTGTTACTGGTTACTGCTTATGGAGCTGCAGGGAAAGTTGTGTACACCAATCTTGACATCCTTGATGAACTTGAGACCTTTGATGTACTGCTAGATGATGATGATGATGATACAAAGATCTTTGATTTGTCGTCATTCAAAAGCCGAAATTCTGGTAAGACTCTGGTGAATGTGGATACATTTGGTGCAGCTGGAGATGGAGTTTCTGATGATACTCAGGTACGTTTGAGATAATTTTGCTTATTCCATGAAAATCACAGTTTGTCTAGATACCTAAAACGCTATCAGTTCTATGTCTGGAATAAGACATGCTTAAACTTGAAATCATGGAGAAAATTTATAAACAAATTGTGTGCATTGTAAACTTGACCTATTTACACGGTTTAATTCAATATTTTTGCGAGTGATCTTTGCAATGCTCTTCTCAAATTAGGCATTCATAAGCGCATGGAGCAAGGCCTGCGATACATCAAAATCCGTGTTTCTGGTTCCAGAAGGACGGCGGTATTTAGTAAATGCAACAAAGTTCACTGGTCCATGTAAACAAAAGTTGATTATTCAGGTAAATTTTGGCATTTTAAGTCCTGAATTTTTGTTATCTTCAGCAGGAAAACAGAAACTAGACCATTATTATATATATACAAGTATGTCTTATACAATTCAGAAACTTGTCTTTGTTTACAGATTGACGGAACAATAGTGGCACCAGATGAGCCTAGCAGTTGGGACTCAAAGTTCCAAAGAATTTGGCTCGAGTTTTCGAAACTCCAAGGGGTCGTGTTTCAAGGGAAAGGAGTTATAGATGGTTCTGGCAGCAAATGGTGGGCTGCTTCTTGCAAGAAAAACAAGTCTAATGTAAAATCTTCTATACCCAAATTTTGCTTTCTTTAACTCAAAAAGTAAATGTCTTGAATTTTCGAATAGATTCTTACACATTTTTCTTGCTCTCTTACAGCCTTGCAAAAGCGCACCAACAGTAAGAATTCATTCCTTCATCATTTACCAGTTACCTTACAAATGGCTGCCTATTTAGTTTGGTTCAACAATCTGTTTTTGTCTTCCCCTGCAGGCACTAACTATAGAATCTAGTTCAGGTGTGAAAGTAAGTGGCTTGACGATCCAGAACAGCCAGCAGATGAATTTCATCATAGCAAGGTCAAATTCAGTTCGAGTCTCCAAGGTTATGGTCTCTTCTCCAGGAGATAGTCCCAACACTGATGGAATCCATATCACTGGATCTACCAATGTTATCCTTCAAGACTGTAAAATCGGCACAGGTAAACTTAACCAAAGCTTTACCGAAATGAAATATTTAAACTTCAAATACGGATGTAATAACCTCTTAAGATTGGATTAAGCAGGGGATGATTGTGTCTCCATTGTGAATGCAAGCTCGAATATAAAGATGAAGAACATCTATTGTGGACCTGGACATGGAATCAGGTACATCATCAAATTTCTAGATAACATCTGTTTCAAATCAAATTATAACTATTTGGAATTTCTCGCAGCATTGGAAGTCTTGGGAAGGATAACACGACAGGCATTGTAACACAAGTTGTGTTGGACACTGCCTTATTGAGAGAGACAACTAATGGACTCAGAATTAAAACATATCAGGTAAACAAAAAAAAGCTTCAATCTTTAATACAACTTCGAGTTGGCTAGATCCACAACAATCTTATTTTGTTGTTTCTCTTTTGAACAGGGAGGTTCTGGTTACGTTCAGGGTATTCGGTTCTCAAACGTAGAGATGCAAGATGTCGCAAACCCAATACTCATTGATCAGTTCTACTGTGATTCTCCAACTACATGTCAAAATCAGGTTTCCTTACAATAGCAATACAACCTCATGATTGTGATTATTCTATCAAAACGAAACTCAAAGATGAAAACTGAAATCTTTTCTTTCTTTTTTTTGGTATAAATGCAGACCTCAGCGATTAAAATCAGCCAGATAATGTACAAGAACATAACCGGGACAACCAAAAGTGAGAAAGCCATCAAATTTGCGTGCAGCGACACAGTCCCTTGCAGCCACATTGTCCTCAACAATGTGAATCTTGAAGGCAAAGACGGTCAAGTTGAAGCGTACTGTAACTCAGCGGAAGGTTTTGGGTATGGAGTGATTCATCCGTCGGCAGATTGTCTCTACTCGCACGACGATAAGGGCTTGGACCAAAGTTACAAGTCAGAGACTGGCCACGACGAGCTCTGAGGTTCTAAAGTGCTGTAGTGAGGGATGATATGTAAAATAGTTTTCTGAAGCATATGATATAGTAAACAAGAATTTCATTTTTACATTTATACTCAACCATAAGGTTGTTCTTAACAGCATTTCTACACCTTTTGTATCACATGTTTCTATTTGTTTAATTTCATACAAATCATAAACCCGTTTTTTCACATTAAGATTTAATTTTATAAATGTCTTCTTTAATTTGTTCATTTCTTGCATATATAAAGATATATTTAATTTGAATGCTAACTATTCAAAGTAAAACATATTTAAGTCCTATTTTCAAGATAGCATCAATTATATTATAAATGTTAAATGATTGAGATTTATAATGCTTTATCGGTGTGAAAAATACACTTTTGGTAGTACTCCCCACACATGAAAATAGAAATTTGACTTTAGGATTAGAGAGGCACATGGAAACTCCAAAGGTCGCAATTGCTTGATTGAA
The DNA here is from genome assembly GCA_004349715.1 of Crucihimalaya himalaica. Lineage (NCBI taxonomy): Eukaryota > Viridiplantae > Streptophyta > Magnoliopsida > Brassicales > Brassicaceae > Crucihimalaya > Crucihimalaya himalaica. The sequence goes on from SMJT01000005.1 coordinate 3,764,187, forward strand.
TTAATTTGATATGTTTGGCACTTGCGAAACTCATCCCTTTTTTTCACAATTATTATTTTCTATCCACTTTGTGAGTAGCTGTAAACATCAAATGACCAATGCCAACCCATTTATTTAATCTTTCAATAACAACTCAACAACTACATCACCTAAAGATCTAGTCTTGGCTTGCAATTTGCTTGTAATGTGAAATGAAATGACCTATTTATATGGTAATGTATATGATAATATGTTTCTTTTCAACAATTTTTTTTGTTTCTTTCATATGGTATAGAGTTATATAAGGTAAATTTGGTTTGTCCATATATACATAAAAATGCAAATAAAGAAATGATTTCCTTAAAACGACGAAATAACCAAAATATATGGTGCATGGACCCGGGAATCTAAGACGTGCGAGAATAATGATTTTATTTACTATTTAAAACAAATAATGTTCATCTTCATTCCATCTCCAAGACTCCAAATTATTGTGAACAAAAAAAAAGAGAAAGAGTGCAAGTTGTGAAGAAGCACAAAGTTTTTGGCTATTCAGGAGATCTCTAAGTTGTGGCAGAGAGAAAGATTCTGAGGTAAAATCACAAACTCTCCATTTTTCAGAATTTTCCATTTGTCAAAATCTGATTGACTCATCTTGCATTTGGTTTCACGTATAAGTCTCTAAAGGTTTATGACTTTTAGAATTACTCCATTTGATATTTAAGCACATTGTTCAATTGATAATGCAGATCCATATCCTGCCATGGAACTCAAATCATTGTTTTTTCATATTTTAATTAGCTTTTGAAACTGAACATTCACAAATCCAACCCAACATTATATTCCTTGTGACATATCTTTTTTTTCTTTAGATTAATCAACAACATTGTTCTTTTGCTTGTCCATATGTTCTTCGAGTAATAAAAGTATAAAGAAACTATATCTGCAATATTTTCAGTCTGAATAAAGAAAATTTTTTAACAGTATTGAGAAAATAACGTCATTAGAGAATTAACAAAGTTTTGAAGCAAAGGAGGAATGTTCAATACTAGAAAAATAAGACCAAAAAGTCAACATCCCTTTCACAGAAAAAAAAATAAAAAAAAATACGAGTACAACTGTAACATTTACTTCGACTTTATCTACAATGGGGATTGAACAAGTGGGATGTAATTGACTAAAGATGCATCCCAATCCCAATTCACAACCAAAACCATAGCTCATAGTTATAAACTTATAATACTATATAAGACTAATCATTTTCCTTTTCTCTTAAAGTTGTTTAGTTTAGATTACAATAATAGGAGATGAAGAGAATGTGATGCTAGTTACTATTATTATTTTTTAAATGAGGAATAAAAACAAGATCTGGTCCTGACATTGTTATGAATCTTCAAACTCAGGACACAAACCAAGATCTCTGGTCGAGGAGAAAAACCCTTTTCCTCCATGTTCAGGTTTTGAGCTTCTGCAGAGATTCAAGTCCTGTGGAGATAAATGTCACCACTTATGAACTTCTTTCTCTTTCTCTATGAATCTCTTTCACCTTCCTCTTGGTTTCTGGTATATCATTTTCTCTCTCCCTGTTTCACTTACTTTGAATTCTTATGTTTACATTATATGTAATCTTGTTTTTTTTTTTGGTTTTGTGGGTTTTTAAGGTCCAAAGACACAACTTAACATCATCATCAGATACAGATGGGGTTGTAAGAAGTGGCATAATTGGGGAACTTATATACATTTGGAAGCAGACAAGAATCTTTGTGTTTATACCAATCTTGAAATGCTTAGTGACAATATGTTTGGTGATGTCTATTTTGTTGTTCATAGAAAGAGTTTATATGAGCATAGTTGTAGTGTTTGTGAAATTACTTAGAAGAACACCTGAGAAAGTACACAAATGGGAAGCTATAAACGATGATGATCTTGAGCTCGCCAACACAAACTTCCCCATGGTTCTCATTCAGATCCCAATGTACAATGAAAAAGAGGTAAAACTTCATTTTTTTTTTTTTTGTAACCAACTAAATTAAATTAATACACATATATTATACAATCCTAATGAAGGAATCATATATTTGTTTTGTCACAGGTTTGTCAGTTATCTATAGGAGCAGCCTGCAGGCTTTCTTGGCCGTTGGATCGAATGATAATTCAAGTTCTTGATGATTCCACAGATCCAGCTAGTAAGGTCCTTTGTTCAATTTTCCCTCCAAATACCTTGATTTGGTTACACTCAAATTGTCAAGTTTTGACATATAAAATGATTTGGAAAAGACAGGAATTGGTGAATGCGGAATGCGATAAATGGGCGAGAAAAGGCATAAACATAATGTCAGAGATTAGAGACAACCGAATAGGATACAAAGCAGGAGCATTAAAGGCAGGAATGATGCACAACTATGTGAAACAATGCGAATTTGTCGCCATTTTCGATGCCGATTTTCAGCCTGATCCTGACTTTCTAGAACGAACCATTCCTTTTCTTATTCACAACCATGAGATATCCCTTGTTCAATGCCGCTGGAAGTTTGGTAAAGTCATATATATTTTTTCGAAAGTAATGGTTATTATGTTAAGTCAAATTGGCTAATGGAGGGAATGTGTTACTTGTAGTGAATGCGAATGAGTGCTTAATGACAAGAATGCAAGAGATGTCACTAAACTACCATTTTCTGGCTGAGCAAGAATCTGGTTCTTCAATCCATGCTTTCTTTGGATTCAATGGAACCGCGGGTGTTTGGAGAATCGCAGCTTTAAACGAAGCTGGAGGATGGAAAGATAGAACAACAGTTGAAGACATGGATTTAGCTGTAAGAGCTTGTCTTCATGGTTGGAAATTTGTATATGTCCATGACGTCGAGGTACTACTATAACCCTTTCAAACTCAATCACCAGTTTAGAAGATTTCATACAAGACATTATTTTCAAAAATATTCAGGTGAAAAATGAATTGCCAAGTACATTCAAAGCATACAGGTTTCAGCAACATAGATGGTCTTGTGGACCAGCTAATCTATGGAGGAAGATGACAATGGAAATCTTACAGAACAAGAAAGTGTCGGCGTGGAAGAAAATGTATCTCATATACAATTTCTTCTTCATAAGAAAGATTGTAGTACACATCTTCACATTTGTCTTCTACTGTCTCATTTTACCAACAACTGTGCTATTCCCTGAGCTCCAAGTTCCTAAATGGGCAACTGTTTATTTTCCTACTACAATCACTCTCCTTAACGCTATCGCTACTCCTCGGTAACATCTCTCTCTACTTCCTTAGAACTCTGTTTTCTCATTTCTTAGTATGATAAAAAAAAGTTTGACATTGTCAAGTGCAGATCATTCCATCTTCTTGTCTTCTGGATCTTATTCGAGAATGTAATGTCAATGCATCGCACAAAGGCGACTTTCATCGGGTTACTCGAGGCAGGACGGGTTAACGAATGGGTTGTTACTGAAAAATTAGGTGACACTCTCAAGTCTAAGTTAATAACTAAAGCTACAACTAAGCTTTATACAAGATTTGGACAAAGGTACATACTACATGTACACAGTTACAATCTCTTAACGTTTCAGCATTTTGAAATGTCGTAACTAATTGAGTTTTAACATTTTGCAGACTCAATTGGAGAGAACTCGTTGTTGGGCTATATATATTCTTATGCGGATGCTACGATTTCGCCTATGGAGGATCATACTTCTATGTTTATCTGTTTTTACAATCTTGTGCATTTTTTGTTGCTGGAGTTGGTTATATTGGCACTTTTGTTCCAACCCTTTAGACTTAAAAGACTTTTGTATTTGAGAGCAAGTAACTCTTCTAATCTTCATACTCAAATAGTTTTCTTAATGTTGTTATGATCTAAAAAATGTGGCTATATGATCATTTATACAAATGAACTTCTCATTAATCATATACGTAACATTTTATGATTTGTATCATTTTTTTTTTTGCCAATTGTGTTCTTGAAAGAATTTTGTGAGAATTAAATGATACAAAAATTAGTCAACGTCAATGATTAAAGATGTTGAAAATGATGTGGCGTTTTGTGATTGGTTAGATGCCATCCACGGCCAATGACCCATCACGCATGTAAACCGCGTCAGCTCAAAGGCCCCTCCACGAAAACATTCTGTATTGGGTCTTCCAAGGCTATTTTCGGTATTTCAGGTGATATTTATGTGCGTTGACGTTTTTGTCCTTTGCCTCTATAAAGATCTTCTTCCGTTTTCGCAATTACGGCGTCGCGCATTTAGCGTTGTTCTGAAGCTCTCTCTCTTTCAAATTCTGTTCAACTCTCGCCATCTCTCTCTCTCTCTCTTTCTCAGATAGCTCCGAAATTTTCACGCAGAGGTACGATTGATCTAGATCTGAGCTCATACATTCTCAATTTTATAGATTCGAATATATTTGCAGGTTGTTCATTGTGTTCCTAGGTTGCATTCTCGTTTTCGATTTGATGTTGGGAAATTGGATTTCTCGCTTCGATTTAGGTTTATGATGATGCGCATCTTCGATGTTTTGGTTAGAAATTGTGACTTGATCCGCTGTTGCAGCGTTTAAGTCTGGATCTATGAACATTTCGCCTCTTCTCGCTGTAATTGCTTTGTATAGATTCTGAATTCTCGACGATCTATACGCTGAGAGCATTAGGTTTTGGAATCTGTTTGGATCTGATTGTGAATTACTTTCGTAATTGCTAATGCATTATGTGTGTGATACAGTGAAGCAGGATGGGTTTGTCTTTCGCCAAGCTTTTTAGCCGGCTTTTTGCCAAGAGGGAGATGCGAATTCTGATGGTTGGTCTTGATGCTGCTGGTAAGACCACTATTTTGTACAAGCTCAAGCTTGGAGAGATTGTCACCACCATTCCTACTATTGGTGAGTTTAAACATCATTTCATTATTCAGTTTCAGAAGCTTAGTTCCAACATGGTGACGAAGAGGTTTCTGATATAGACTATCTTAGCATACAATGTTTGCTTCCACCGGCACTGATTAAACTTCAAATTGTGGACAGGGTTCAATGTGGAAACTGTGGAGTACAAGAACATCAGTTTCACAGTGTGGGATGTCGGGGGTCAAGACAAGGTATGATTTCCCAACTTTAAAGCATTAAGAAGTTCCTTTTTTGCATCACAACCTGGGGATCTTTTGCCAACTGTGTCTTGGTATTATTGTTGATGAACTTAGTACCACATAAACTGACATGGCATAAAACCTGCTCTTCTTGTTGTTAGATCCGTCCCTTGTGGAGGCACTACTTCCAGAACACTCAAGGTCTTATCTTTGTGGTGGACAGCAATGACAGAGACCGTGTGGTTGAGGCTAGAGATGAATTGCACAGAATGCTGAATGAGGTCTGTTTCCAGTGTTATCTGGCTATTGTACTTAATTCATTCATGTCCAGATGAACCAGCGTTTCTTAACAGTAGTAAGACCGCACTAGTATACTTACCAAACACTTGTCGGATTTTATCAGGACGAGCTGCGTGATGCTGTTCTGCTTGTGTTTGCTAACAAGCAGGATCTTCCAAATGCAATGAATGCGGCTGAAATCACTGATAAGCTTGGTCTCCATTCTCTCCGTCAGCGTCACTGGTAAATAAAACAGATAATCTCCCCTGCTTTCCTCATGTTGATTTGTTCTCCTGCATAGAAAGTTTCTTATGGTAGAATTTCAAATATTGATAAGCTCTCTGATCGATTTATGTCTATGAACTCTGTCCAGGTACATCCAGAGCACATGTGCCACTTCAGGTGAGGGGCTTTACGAAGGTCTTGACTGGTTGTCCAACAACATTGCCGGGAAGGTAAAAATGTCACAAACTGCAGTTTATTTTGTTTCAGTATCTTTGAGCAAATTGTGATTCTATCTTCTCTGTTCTTGTTGATGGTTGTGCAGGCGTAGAGGGAACGTTTGTGGTCGAGTTGATTTGCATTTGCTGAGCAAATCTGGATGCAGGGGCAAACATTATCTGAATATTTTTTTTGGTTTCCGCTTTTGTTGTCATGTTTTTTTTTGGATATGTTGATGGATTTTGTGATTGTTGTTTCTGATTGTGTAACGAGGGGTCTTTGTACGTAGAACTTAGAAAAACTACCACCTTTTATATAGTTTTGGTAAAACTGTAATCGAAGATTTTAATCTACTGCTTTCGTGGTGTTTGAACTGCGGTTTCGTTGAGACCTTCACGAAATTTGATGAGAATGATTTGTCATGAACGGGCTTTGAAGAATTGTATGAATCTAAGATACAAACTTACAATCTATGCTTGTGTATGATAATCTTGCTAGTATTTGTCTTGTATGGTTCTTGAAGAATTATTTATGGTATTAAATAAGGAATGTAGAGAGTTTACTGATCTCTGAACTCTTAGAACGATCAGTTGAATCTCAATTCTAAAGTTAGAAGAAACCAAAAAGAGTTTGTTAAGAGATGTATGATAATCCACTCTACTCCACTCACTTTTGAGTTTCAAGAAAAGAAGTCGGATATTCAGATTACGAGTATGATGACGAAATAAACAACTGATTATATTTTACATTTGTTTATTAAATGAAAATATCAAATTTTGAGTTTATTAGTAGTGTGCTATTTACTTTATATAAAGTGGTTTTTAAAACATTATTTGATGTAAACACCTCGGATCAGGGCACTTGTAATTGATCAGGGTTTTCATGGTGTTGATGGTGATCCGACGAATGCTTTTTTTAAAGATACAAATGTTTAGCAAACCTTTGCGGCTATCGGTTAATACTTAATTAATATAGAATGTAAAATGTTTTCTCTTCATTAACGGGAAAAGATAAAGGAGTTACAATAATCAACATCATATAATAATGTTTTAAAAATCATTATGCAGCAGAAAACACTCATAGTAACATTCAACTATGTATATTTTAAAGAGACACAATTTAGTGAAAAACAAAAATAGAATGGCATGAAAGAACACAAGAATGTGCTTTACGCTAATCCCTATGCTGTTTAAACTTTAAAACCATTTCATCTCGTGGAGCCCCACAACATTATAGACCCCTTTATCCATTTACTCTTGTTATTTGAAACGTCCATAATGATTGATATCACATTAATTTAATATTCAACTGTTAGGTTATTCAATTCGTATTTTATGTATATCACCAACCATAATCTACATTACGTTACACACGATTGTGTCTGTGTGTAAACAAACTAGTGAGTAATGGGAATACAGAGGAGTCAAAGCCCACTCCATAAATCTTATGAATTTTCTTGGGAAAAGATTAAATATTGTACAAAATTACACTTTATCTCCACACAAAGAAAACAGATTTGTTCTAAAGTGCATCTCTCTCCATGCACTTACACATCACAAAGAATCTCTTTTGTGTTCTTTCTTTATAGAAAGAAAAGAAAGAAAAACAACAAAGAATGTTCTCTTTATTTAAAATGTTGGGTTCAGACGCATTACTCTTATTCCTTTCATTACCTGTCACTTTTGTATCATACATATTAATTAATTAGTACCTTTCTTTCAACCCACAAATGCAAGAATGCAACTATTAATAATACATTACCCCTAATCTCACATGGAATGAAGCATATTCACATTTCTTGTTCCACAAGTACCTTCTCAGTAACCCTCCTTGATCTTTACTCAAGGAACTCCAATAACAAGACTTCCCCAACATCTCACAACTCCAACATCTTCTTATAACACTTCTTGATCTATCTTTAAGAACTAAAGAAAAACCAAAACCTAGGAGAGAAAATGGGAGATCAAGGAGTACAACAAATGCAACAGCCAGTTGTTGTGTATCCAAACACATACACTAAACAGTATCCAGACCCATCTTCTTCTTCAAAACCTTCTTCTTCCTCCGGCTCAAGCGGAAACTTTGGGACGGTCTTCATAGTCCTAGCCGTGATCTTTGTCTTGTCGGCTCTGGCTTGTGTCTTTGGGAGGCTATGTAACCGTGAAAGCCGTGCGGCTAAGCAGCAACATAGCAAGCATCCAAAGCATGAGAAAGCTTCTTCCAAGAAGAGCCGTGAGATTCGGCCTGTGGAGCGTGAGCCGAGGGAGAGAGGTGATATGGAGTTTGGGTTTGATATGAAACGGCCTGAGCCAATTGAGAAACCCTCTGGAAGAGACGGAGGAGAGGACATAGAATTCGGATTTGATAACAAGAGAGGAGAAAGAGGAGGAGGCGGAGGACCACCTCCACCGAGTATCAAACATGCAGTGAGGTTCAAGCTACCGGAAAATGGAGACCATCATTCTAAAGGCGAGATCAGACGTGGAGGTCCTGAGTTCGAGTTCCGACCAGGACATTAATGATCTTAGTTTGTCTAAGAACAAACTACTTACTTTTATGTTTATGCCTTGATTGCTTCCTAACTTTTATTTCTTTTGTGCTTTTGCTTTTCTGGGGTGATTTGTTCTCCTTCTTATGGGTATGGAACTTAGAGCTGAAGCTATCAAACTTCTTATAAACCCTTGGTGTGATTAATATACTGTAGATACTCTCTACATATCTAAGCAACTGAATAAATCCAATATATGAAGCATTTCCTAAGTAAATTTTGTACGAATCATGGTAAAAGAATCAAAAAATTTACGGAAGAACGTTTTTACCAGAATACAGAGTTCTTCACTATCCTCTTAACTCAAACAAAAATTAGGAACACAGAACGGAGAAAAAAGTAAAACAAGATAGAAATAATTCTTTCACAACTTATCTGGGTTCTACTTTCTTCTTTCTGAGGAATTTAGCCATTAGTGAACAAAACTATAAGCACCTATCTAGAAATGCATCTCACACAATTTACGAAAATAATGGCTTTACAACGCTCAAGGAGGGAGAGGTATGTGTTACTTTCACCTATTGTATGATCAGAACCGTCTGTTATTGAAAGGTCGAGTCTCAGATTCATTCCCTGAGAAATCAGAAGAGCTTTTGGCAGAGTAGTCTCCACTGTACAATCCTGACTCTACGCTACTATCAAAACCAAACGCCATTTTTCTGAATTTCATGATGTCTTCATTGTATTGCCCTGAGTCATAAGCTGTGCTTTGGCCAACTTTGATTCCGTTGCTAATATCTGTCGAGTCTCCGTCGCAGTCCAATGCTCTCACAACCTTATTTTAAAGAGTAGATAAGTTTTCAGATGTGATGAGATTAGAATCAAGAATTGTATAGAGCAATCACTATTTGCTATATATGGGAGCTTTGGACTTTCGGTTAGTCAGAATTACCTGAACCATGCGTGGACGTTTTGGACCAGAATGTCTAACACATGCAGCGGCTGTCTCAATCATTCTGAAGACTTCATGCTCCACATATTGTTTTTCGAGCCGTCTATCAATCAGTTCACTAAAATCTCCGGTCTCAATGGCTTTGAGAAGCAGTGGGCGTGCCTGTGAGTTCATGTATAAGTACTGCATGAGTAAACTAGGGCCAATGTTTTACTGTAATTGAACAATGTTGAAAGATTAGTTCTTTACCCATTCGACCAAACTCTCTTCTCCTAGAGGCTGACTTTGGTCAACTGGTTTCCGTCCAGTTACAAGCTCTAAAAGAACAACCCCAAACGAGAAAACATCGGATCTATCAGTCAATTTTCCACTAGATGCATATTCCGGGGCTAGATACCTGAACACAAACATGTTAGCTTTGATCCAATGGGATACTAGCAAAAGTATTTTCTCATTCCACATAAAAGAAACTTGTCTACAAGCATGAATCAAAAAAGGTCCAGTTGGAGAAGAGTTTGTGATCTATGCTTACCCAAAGGTCCCCATAACGCGAGTTGATACGTGAGTTTGCGTTGTATCATTGAGTCTAGCAAGTCCAAAATCAGCAACCTGAACACCCGAAAACAAAAACCATAAAACCAAGAACAAGTCTCATCAGCTAAACCTTTATAAAACCATATTCAGAGAAGGGGGATATAAAGAAAAGGGGGATTTCTTCAGTACCTGAGCTTCATATTCATCGTCCAGCAGAATATTTGCTGACTTTATGTCTCTGTGAATGATTTTTGGATGACCTGTAAAACAAAACAAGAATGTGATTCTAGCTTATATTATGAACTACAAAGTGCTTAACCAAAACTAATGAGAAGGTTGTGATTCTGTCTGCTGTAACTATTAGAAGCTTCTTAACAAATGGATGAGGAATTACTTACAGTCTTCGTGCAGATATGCCAACCCTTTGGCTGATCCTACAGCGATCCGGACTCTCTTAGACCACTCTAAAACCGGCAATCCCTTTCCTAAAGCGTAAAGTGAGTTAGTTTAACACAAAGCTAAAAAGTCTTATCTATAACGAAGATGGTAAAAGCAACTCACCGTGCAAATGATGCTCTAACGTTTGATTAGAAACATAGTCATAGATAAGCAATCTGTGCTGGTCAGAAATGCAGTAACCAACCAGAGAGACCAAATGGCGATGGTGAACACGGCTGATGATCTCAACTTCTGCCTTGAATTCACGGTCACCTTGTCCACTTCCAGCTTTAAGCTGCTTAACTGCAACAACTTTACCACCCTGTAATGTACCTTTATAGACACATCCAAATCCACCTTCTCCAAGAATGTTTTGACGAGAAAAGCCTTGTGTTATCTCCGCAAGCTCTTCGTAACTGAAATGAGTCTGGCCACTTCCGAGGATTGCAGAGTCAGGTGTGCCACTGGATTGCATTTGATGATGAGGATAACCACCAGGTGTGCCGAAGCTGCTTCCCATAGAGGAATGATGTTGGTGTGAATTGTACATTGAACCACCAGGACCAGAAGCGTATCCTTTACCAGGATCTTGACCGTATAAGAATCCATCTAACATCAATGCAAATAAAACAATGCTTATCATTTCTAAATCCTGATTAAATGCCAAGCAACAGAGATGAATCAGAGAGACAAAGCAAAGATTTTAAACCTGATTTTACAGAGAAATTGGGGTGTGGCAAGTACTGTGAGTGATTATAGCTATCAGAGTTTCTCTTTTTCTTTCTTCTCACTAGGAACACAACGCCTATTAGCGCCATGATCGCGAAACCGGTCACAGCCATACCGACCATAGTCTCCCCTTGATAGCCGCCATCTCCACTGCCTTGGTTTGGTGAAGGTGTTCCTTGGTTAGGGGCTGTGAGAGATGGAGACGCAATAGGTCCATCGGAAGTAGTTTTGGGTGCCGTGTGGAATGGGCTCGGCGGCGCGTTGGGATCAGCCGGAGGAGAATTGGCTGGTCCTGATGGTTGAATTGGGGGAGGTTTGGTAGGGTCTAATGGTGGAGCTGGAGGTGAACTGGTAGGATCTGATGATGGTGGAGCCGGAGGAAATTGTAACGGTGGTGGTTCCGGTATTGTGGGATCTACATTCGGTGAAGGAGGTGGCGATTGAACGCCCGGTTCCGAAGGAGGAGGGTTGTTAACTGATTCATTTGGTGGAGCCGGTGGTGTTTCTGAATCCGCTGGGGTAGGAGGAGAAGGAGATTTGGTTGAGGTCGGTGGTGGCGGAGAAGGGGTTGAATCAGAAGGTGCAGGTGGAGAAGATGTTATTGGAGGCAGAATTGAAGGTAAAGGAGGAAGCTTTGAATCGGGAGGAGGAGGTGATGGTTCTGACGGTGGCGGTGGTGATGAATCAGCCTGTGGGCTAGGAGGAGAGGAATCAACAGGTGGAGGAGAAGAGTTTTTTAATGAAGTATCCGGCGGAGGAGCGGAATCAGCTGGTGGTGCTGGTGGTGAAGAACTCGGCGAATCGCCTGAGTCTGACATTTTTTTTTCTTTCTAATTTGTAATCAAACACTCTAAAATTAATCAATAAACCCCCAAAGAAGTTTCAATTTTGGCAAGTGATTATCTCAATTCACGAAGAACCCAATAATCTCAAGTCTTCAAAATCCCGACTTTGTGAAAAAAAATTCCCAGAAACAATTGAATCGAATAAATGAATGAATCAAAACAAAAAATAAAACTAGGGTTTATAAATTTACAGGACCTTAATTGAAATAAGGTGGAGAGAGAGGAGGAAATGCGAAGCCAATACAGACTTAAGACGTTAATGGAGGGAGAAACTCTGCTTCTTCTTCTTTTTTGTTCTCTCTCTCTCTCTCTCCCTCTCCCTCCTTCACTTTGCTTTTACCGGCAAAAAAAAAATAAAGGAAAAGAAAATTAAGAAATCGCCATGATCATATTTTTAGTGATGATGATAAGTCGAAGGCACGTCGTCGTCGTCTCTGTGTTTTTTTTTTTTTTTTTGCATCGTATTGTTTCTTTTGGTTTTGGGATGTCACGCCTTGATTCCCGGGTTACCGCGTAAATCAAAACGGAACTTTTGAAGTTTAATCGGACCTTTTCGACCCGACCCGACTCGACCCGTCCCAGTATCTTCACTTTCTAGCACGAAATGGGCTTTTATTAGAGACATAATACTAAAGCCCATTACTGTAATAAATAGTGTCTTTTGTATAAGAGGTCAACATACGTATTCTCATTATAGATACGAAAATAAATAAAGTAAAACGAAACTTTGGCCACCCGAGCAAGGCATTGCTTTTTTTTTTTTTTTATAACTACTGATTTTATTGATTATGATGTATATGGTGGATACAAATATTTGGACAGTAAGGTGGAACCGAAAAAATTTGATACATCAGTGAGGAAGAAAGAGACCAACGTGCTAGATGATCCGCTGCTACGTTTCTTTCGCGATTCACAAAGCCGAAAAAACAAAGAGGAAGTTTTGACATCCAAAAACGATTATCATAGAGGAGATTCCCGAGCTTACAATCGTCTCCTTTTGTATTGATCAGATGGACTAAAACCTTGTTATCACTTTCAAACCAGACTTGTCTAAAACCTTTTGCCCATATCAATTGGAGAACTTGAAGGAATCCGTGAGCCTCGGCTTGGAGAGCAGACTGGGCAGTAGGAAGCCTCGCAAAGCCCGCTTCAATGCATTTACCTGTAAAATCTCTAATAATCCAACCGGTATTTGTAAATGAACGGCCTTGAACAAATCCACTATCAAAGTTGCATTTCAACCATCATTGCGGTGGAGGATACCAGTTGTTGCCTCGACTTTCAATACTACAATTTTCAAAAGAATAGTTAGTTCCCACCGCTATCTCTTCCTGAGTTATCCCATTTAGCCAATCATGAACGTCTTGAACACTTTGTCTGAATTCTCACTCCGGCAATCGATTGACTTCTTGGAAGAAAAAAAATATTTCTAGATTTCCATAATCGCCACAAAATCCAGAAGGGTAAAAGCTGAAATTGAGTTGAGATCGAATTGTTGCGTTGGTTTTGGAGAAGGCTCGCAATGTTGTCTTCCAGATTAGTTGTGAATATGAGATGACCTCCACTATGGTTTTGACACAGTCTCCAAACCGAACGAGCAAAGGAACAAGTGAAGAGTATATGGTTTGATGTCTCTTCCTCAAGACCACACCTTTTACAAACTGGATCAGTTTGAATATTTTGGGATATGAGTTGAGTGCTTGTAGCTAAAGCCCCTGATAAGCATTTCCACAAAAAATGTTGAAGTTTAGGAGCGATTTTAAGTTTCCAAATATCTTTTTTTAGCTCCACCGATCCTTGGGGTGGGTGAATAGCCTCTTCATCATGCAAATCATCATGAGTAAGAAACCAATATCCTGATCGAACTGAATAATGACCATGTGATGTATGAATCCACTCAAACGTATCACACGAAACGTGCTTGGAGATATAGATCTGCTTAGCCAAACATTGGTCCTCCAGAACTAGAACACCCTCAAAAACCGCAGGATCCCATTCCCTTTTATTGTCATAAAAAAGACTTGAAACAGTCATTTGTGGGTCGAGAACAGGGCCAGTAGCATGTCGAGGAGGTATCGTTGGGAGCCATGGGTCCTCCCAAATTTTTATAGTTTTTCCATCGTCAATTTGGACCCGTACACCTTTGTATAATAGGTCTTTCCCTGCTTGGATCGAACGCCAGCCGTAGGGAGGCGTAATTGCCTATGTGAGACTTAAGAAAAGTTGTTTGGTGATGATACATACCAGCATAAATCCGAGCAATAAGACTGTGAGGGTTAATAAGGATTCGCCAAGCTTGTTTTGCGAGAAGTGCTTTATTAAATTTATGCAAATCTCGAAAACCAAGACCACCTTCGTTTTTTGGGAGTGTCAGTTTATTCTAGGCCACCCATGGTATTTTGAGTTTACCATTCTTTTGTCCCCACCAAAATGAGGATGTAACACTGGTAATCTCCTCACAAGTGGTGATTTGTAACAAAAAGTAATTCATCGAGTAGATCAGTAAAGCCAGAGCAATTGACTTTATTAAGGTTTCTTTGCCAGCCGAGGATAAAAACTTCATAGACCATCCCTCTGTTCTATCCTTTACGCGTTGTACAATATGTTTAAACATCTCAACTTTTCTTCGACCAAACTGCTCTGGGAGACCCAAGTACTTACCTCCACCTCCAACATTAGCCATACGGAGTATTTGTTGTAAACGGCGTCGCTTTAATTCAGGAGTCTTCATACCAAAGATTACTGATGACTTTGAATAATTGATTTGATGGCCTGAGACAGCTTCATAACGTTCAAAGATTGAGGCCAGAGACTCACAAGAGACTCACAATCCGCAAACATAGCTCGGCAGAAAAATAGAGAGTCATCGGCGAAAAAAAGATGAGAGACGGACGGACAGTTTCTATTAAGCTTCATACCATGGAGGGTCTTATTCAATTCCGCCTTAGCAATCATTTGACTGAGCACTTAGCACAAAATAAAAATAAGTAAGGTGATAAAGGATCACCTTGACGAAGTCCTCGAGTTGGTGTAATATCTCCATACGGCGAACCATTAATAAGAACCTCAAAAGAAACCGATCTAACGCAGTTCATTATCCATGTAACCCACTGTAAATCAAATCCCATTCTGATCATGATCTGCTCCAAAAAGTTCCATTCTACCCGATCATTCGCTTTGCTAATATCCATTTTAACAGCAAGATAAGCGCTTTGGCAAGTTTTCTTTGATTTTAGAGCATTGATTGAGAAGCTCATGGGCTACCAAGACATTATCTGAAATGTGACGTCCCGGAACAAAGGCTGCTTGAGAATCAGAGATAACGAGCCCCAAACAAGATTTAAGACGTCGCACAAGAACCTTGGAAATAATTTTGTAGTTGACCGTACAGAGGCTTATGGGTCTAAAATCCGCCATATATATCGGAGGGGTAACCTTAGGAATGAGGCAGAGCTGCGTCTTAATAATTCGAGTATCAAGTTCCCCTATTTCGAAAAAACGGCGCACCATCTTACACACATCAGAACCCACAACATCCTAAAACTGATGGTAAAATGCTGCAGTGAATCCATCGCATTCCGGAGCACAATCAGCTCCAATCGAAAAAACTGCTTCCTTTATATCAATATTAATAACAGGCCTTGTCAACTCCTGATTCGTCGCCTCTTAAACTTTTGTTTCCACCACAGTTAGGATATCGTCTGCCGATTGAGAGGTTTCTTAAACTTTTGTTTCCACCACAGTTAAGATATCGTCTGCCGATTGAAAGGTTGTATATAGATCATTAAAATAGGATTCAGCGATGTGGCGAATCGCATCATCACTAAAGTATTCCAAGCCTTAGCAAGGCATTGCTTTAAATGTAAAAACCTATCACTATTACCAAATTTATTACCTAAAAGTTTGCTATATCTATTATTTATAGTAGGGGTAATATAGTCATTGTAGAAATTGGGGTTGAGGTGAAGAAAACAAAATCTTTTCGTGCAAGCAGAGGAAGTAACGTCACCGCTTACAAAACCGTTACAACGGAGAACGACGACTCTGACCACTTTATAACACTTCCTTTCTTCTTCATTCTCTCAATATTTTTACCATTTTTTTTTTTGCGGTGATATGGCGGCGCAGGTCGAGATTGAGGATCAAGCGTCCGTCACCGTAATTGATAATGGCGAAATCTTCGATTCACTCACCAACGATGATGCAGATTCATCTGTTTCTTCTCAATACGACAGATCTTTCTCTTCCTCACTGATTCTTCTTAACGAAGGAAACCCAGAGTACAACGTTATTAAAACGTGTTTACTCTCTGGAATGGGTTTTGTTTCTAGCGACACGACGATCGTTACGATTCGTAAAAACTCTTTGGAAAGTATCACGACGAGAGCCAAGTTTCTTGCGTTTAGGATTTTTACTGAAGCTGTGGCTAGGAAACACGGCGGAGATGCCAATGTCAAATACGGTTGGTACGCTGCTTCTAAAGAGGAGATCCAAAGTATCATCTCTTACGGATTTAGCTATCGCGATGTTGGAAAATTTGATCAGAATCATGGAACTGGAATCCATTTCGTTCCTTCTAAGTGTTCTCTTCTTGCGTAAGTCTCAGATCTTTCCACTGTTTTCTTCGTGATTTTGGTTTGGAAGCATGAACATGATCTAGTTTGATTTACTGAGAAAACGACGTCATGGGAAGTATGATTTGATTTGATCCTTAGTGTTCTAGTTAGACTTTGATTTAGAATCGTTTAATTAGGTTTGGAGATTTTTATTTTTCTGGGGAAGATTAAATTGGGAATGTAGTGGTTTGATGTAACAGTGAAATTTATATTTGCAGGGCTTCAGCTACAGAGCCAGATGAGGAAGGTTTAAGGCATCTTCTCTGTTGCCGTTTAATCTTGGGGAAACCTGAGCTAACCACCTCCGGCTCTAAACAATCGTATCCTAGCTCAGCTGAGTTTGATTCTGGTGTTGATGATCTCCATAATCCTAGAAACTATGTCATTTGGAGCTGTAACATGAATTCCTATATCCTTCCCAGTTATATCGTCAGTTTTAGGTCTCCTCGTCTCAGAGGTTTATAAAAGCTTTCTTTCTTCAAGGTCTCTTCTTTTATGAATTGGTATTGTGTGATTTCTTAGTGCTAAAGGATTGGTTTGTGTGTTGTATCAGTAAGTAGAGGTGGTTTCGCTGCAAGACCAAGCTCGCCGTGGGTTAGTTTTGCCGCACTGATGTCAATGCTGTCTAAATCTATGGATCCTTCAAGAATGAACTTGATCATCCGAGCTTACGATGATTTTCGGGTATGGAATCCAGTTTCCCTGTTGTATATTCTACTATTCTTGATATTCATTACTTAGATCCAATGTGCAGAAACGGAAGATCCGGAGAGACCAATTGGTTAGGAAGATGAGAGAAGTGGCTGGAGACAATCTTTTGGCTGAGATAATTAAGAATCATAGAGACAGAAACAATGTCAAGAATTAGTAGACACACATGAGGTAAGCAAGTCTTTATTCTCAACTAATCAAATTAATGTTAAAGTGAAAGTTCTTATTCTTACTTATGGAGCAAGGATTAGTTTTCTTTTATTTGGGGTATAATATGAAAAAGTGACCTTTTCTTGTCAAACTCCACATCAGCTTTATAGATGTTGTGTGTTGATTGTTGATCCAACTCATGCAATGTTTGAGGCCATTCATTTGCTTTCATTACACATGGAATTTTAAGAAATGTCTTTTACTTTCTAGAATATTATTGACCCTTTTTTTTCTTCTCTATTCTTTGCAGAGAAGCTTCACACGTGTGGAAGATGACAAGAAAAAAAAATCAATAGAAGGAACACACACGTTTTAAACGTACATAGAGAAGCTTCAATCATAATGTGGAAGGATTTATATGAGAGATTTTAAGAACTTTTTTCCTATTGGAAGGTACAATTTCTGTTAATGGTAAAAACAGAGGATCCCTTCACTTGTAAAGAGCTTGTTTCGAATCCAGAACAATCAAGAAATTCCAAAAATTATAGTCTCTTTGATTACATTTTCCTAGCATTTGTAAATCTCATCCCTTTATTCCTTCTACGTGATCTCCATCTTTCCTTTATGTCCACAGTTTTGGTCTTCTCCAATACAACATGGTTTTCTTCTAGATTATCAATATGGCCTCCTCCACCCCGGAGTCTAGCAGCTTCAGCCAGAAGATCTTCGATCATACTCTCTGTTGTTTTAATGGTTATCCCACGTATATACCAAGAGAGCGGTGGTGGAGTAAGAAGAGCAGAAGGTTGCAACATCTGATCCATTGTCACCTTCGACCCAATCCTTCCTCGTCCGTTGCTACAACTGTGGTACTCTTCTTGTGTTTTTGGCTTCGACCGTTCACATAAATGCTCGTCTATAAACAATGGTTCAACTTTCCAACAGCCCTCGAATACTTTCATGAACATTGTTTTCTCTTGCTTATAATTTGACTGGCCTCAATAAACAAAGAGAGAAAAAAACCGAAATTGAGTTTGTGATCGACAGAACGAAAAGATTGATGATTCTTTAGAGGGATATAACATTTATCTTACGGTGAGGTTTTCTCGGTTTTCTTCGACTATTAGATGTATAGGAAAAGTTCCATCCCACCAAAGGAACTTCCAGGCCGTGGCTTGCTTCACCTCCACGGTCTGCTTTAACCCTTCGGCCATCAAAACTTTTCTCGATATGTTTTCCTGTTTATGGTTAAGATCTCCATCTCAAGTATTTGTTGTTTAATACTCAATTCAAATTAAACAAAACAAGACCGTGCAAAAGCACCTTGATGTTTTTGAAGTATCTTTTGTTGTCTGGATAAGTGAATATGTTGTAGACTGATTCAGGAGGCAATCCTACGTCTACTTCAACGTTCAAATGGCAAAACAAACCATTTTCTGATTTCACCTGCAAAAATAAAAATTTAAGCCAATTCTAAATTTCAAGATTTGTTTTAAGATCTAATCTTACCACCACTTTAGGAGGTTGATCGATCCAAGAAGGATTATCTCTCCAAGCCTGTAACTGCTTCTCTAACTTCTCTTCATCTCTATGCTCATCATAAATAGTCTCTATCTTTGACACTGACTTGAGTTCTTTAACATTCCTTAATCTCTTGAACTCAGCCTACAACAACAACAAGAATCATAACCTAACTAAATTTCTATATTTGAATAAGCTTCTTGTGAGGTTCTTGAGATGGAAAATGAAAGTTTGACCTTGAGAGGCTCTTGAATTGTTTGATTGATCCATACCAAAATTTTTGGAAATACAACATTATTTTCGAACAGTTTAGCGAAACCTATACCGCTCTTCTCCTCTGATCTTGAAACGTCAGATACACCCATTTTGTTTCTGTAAAATTAGGTCACAAGAACAGAGCAAGATGAATATGAGAGATCAAAGTCAACGATGTGGTTTGAAGGAAAAACACATCGAAAAAGATTTGATTGATAAAGATTATAAATGAAACTGGAAACTAATGACATAATATTAAGAATCAGTTAGGTGGAGATTGAGTGTACCTTACGCACCGAGAACTAAAGATCTGGAACAAGTTACATTCTCGTGAGTTCTCTCTTTCGACGTTAAAGCATGTGCGTAAAATCGGCGGGACATTGCTTTCAACTAGTGTTTCCTTGTCGCAATTGAACTCGTGATACTCTAACCTGTCTCACGATAAAAAAACGACTCTGGTTTGCAATCCAAACCCCAATAATTGATCTTTGTTTCTTTTCCCGTTTTGAAGCCTCTCTAATCTATGTTATCCTCCTTTTTTTTTTTCAATATCAAAAAGCAAATGCGCAAAGAAGTCAAAAATCTGTAAATGTGTTTGTTGAATAAGAATTAAGATGACGACAGAAAAAAAAGGAAAAAAGAAATACCCACTAACATTTTTTTTATGTAAATAAAGGCGGGCGGAAGAGAGCGACGTCACATTGATATGAATAGTGCTTGCCTATACTACACGGTACTATATTTAGTTTCTGTAGTTGAATGTTTAGTTGGATCCGCATACAATGCATGGCATGGTATCATATTGGTATGGAACGTGATAAAAAAAAAGAAAAGATAAACACCATGTAAAAGCATCGAGTTGGGCTTAAGTTAAGGTAACTGACAACCTAAAGTCGACTAGATTTTTCATTGTAGAAAATAGAAATGATACGAGTGAATTCGTATATAGAAGAATATATTAAATATACAACGCACGACATATGTAAGTGTATATTCATTTAGCCTAGTGTTTTCAACATATTTTGTTTTCCTTTTTTTCCTTGGTAGTCTTGTTACGTTTCCGTTCTTGTCTGTTGAAGTCATTAATTAACCTGGACTTCAACATTGATGGTGTTCTTGATGGTGACCTCACGAATGTACCAAGATAATGGCTGAAAGTATTGGTTTATTGTCACCTTTGATGCAATCCGTCCTTGTCCGCCGCTACATCTTTTGTATTCTTCCGGACTCTTCGGCTCCATGGGCTTGCATACGCGTACTGAATCTTATCTACGTATAGTGGTTTCAATTTATAGCTACCCTTGAACACTTTCATTAACATCATTTTCTTTCTTCTTACTGTAAGATCTTTCCTGTTTTCATCGATAATAAGACTTATGGGAGAGAGATGGTGGTCCGACGAATCTACCAAGAAAGCCGTGGTAGCTTAAGAAGAGGCGTTTGATGAGTAAACCTATAGTAATTTATATCGATTTGACTTTCTCTGGTTCTATAAATTAATGATGGAAATGAAGCGGACCTTAAGAGGCTCTTGTATGTTCTGGTTGATCCAGCCAAGAAATCTAGGAAATACACTCATTTCTCTTTGAAATTTTAGTCCAAACAATAAGCACCTGATGAAAATGACGATCTAAAGCTTGTATATGTTATGCTTTTGACGAATCTTAGATGAAAGCTTGATTCAGATTTAACCAATTTTCGAAACGAAAATGAGAGAATAGTGTACGTTAGATTAAACGTACCCAAGAACAGAGGAATAGGCAGCTTAATTCTCATCTTAACGTACAGGCGAGAGCTACATCGAGTGATTAGGAGATGGGAAGGTATTATCTGTTTCATTTGTTTAGACAGGTCAAGCAAAAGTGAGTGTCTTAAAGCCATTACTTTTTGCTTTTTGTACAGTTTCTATATGATATTGCAGCAAGGTACTTTTATACAAACAAGGGATTCTTTTATACGACTTTGTGAAACTTGTTAAGAGCCCTCTTATGGTTTGTAGCTGTTCACTGAAACTTTACATGAATGATGAACTGTGTATAAGAATGGATAATGGTGATTTAGAACCACTAAGTCTAGAGATTCTTCTGTAAGAAAAAAGTATTGAATATTCACAAACGAAGTGCCTCCTTCAAAGATGTAGCACAAAGCAATTCTGCTTTCAAGGATTACTGCTCTTCATCAAGCGTTTGATCTGTTCTTCTAGCTGCAACCAATTTATGAATGGTCATTATGATCTACTAGATGCAGGAGAAGATGTGTGCGAGTGTGGGCTATCTTTACATACCTGAGCGTTTTCTGTTTTTTGTTTCTCAACCTCCTCTTCAAGCTTCTTAACGCTGTAGCATTTGAAACCAATGAAACAATCAAGCATTTCTTTTCATTTTTGTTCATACAAAAGTTTTTACTTGTGGAGTTATTTCATCACCTCTGCTGCAAAATGTGAACCTCAGACAATAGATCTGTCTCTGTTGTTGATATCTGTGGATTCAGAACTTTTGGTTCTTAGTTCCTGGCCTCACACAACGTCCTCTCTATGCATATGCATTAACAAGTATGAGAAGCAAACCCAACCTGCCTGCCTTCTGTATAGACAATTGGAATTCTGATTTCTGTACAAAAAAATCAAGATCAGATCATGGACCTTGTAACAAGAGAAGATGCACAATCTGCTGACAGAACAGAAAACTTACCAGCAGCTGTGTCAAGGAGTTGAGCTAAACCGGTTAACCTTTCCTGCCAAGCAAAAAAAAATAGTGTGAAACTACCAGAAGATGGAAATCCAACGACATTTATGAGTGAAATATCAACAAGAAGCGTTTTCAAATGGCAATAACCCTTTGGATATCATTCTGGATCAGGAGATTCTGTAACAATGGGAGGATTTGAGCAGCATTGCAAGAAACAGGGTTCACAGGACTAGTAAGTTGCCCAGAGGTCAGCACCGCTTCGTCGTTTTTCTGTTTATCCTGAAAATTCACCTTATCTAACTTCAGAAGGATTGCAATAAGAGTCAGAAGTCGAAGGATCATAGAAAGTTATCTTCCATTAATCCAGATCACTGGGTTTGCTGGTCATTTATAAAAAAAAAAACAATAACTGGGTTGATTATGGCTAGTTACACTAAAAAGGTTGGAAACAAAAGTTATCTTTGAATGTTCAGACGTATACCTGAGCTAATTTCTCCTTGTTATCATCTATACCTTTAACCAACTTGGCTTCTTCCTCCTGCAGTGTTACACAAGTTCAATCACACATTCCAAAAAATGAATGGTAAGCAATGATGATACCAACAGAGAAGGAAACTCTTCAACTAACCTTCAGCATTCTATAACGCTCACCAAGCGGGGAGATGCCATTAAGAATTGTACTAGTCAAGTATTCAGTAGAATGGGCATGTTGAAAGAATGGATATCCCAGTAGTTCTGAAGCGGTTGGGTGTTTTTCTGGATCTTTTATCAAGCATGCTGCGACCAACTCATTAAAAGACTGCAATAATATATAGTATTTTTCTTAATGACTGAGAATAAATCTACATTTCTCAGGTGTAATCATCAAGTCCACTAACCTTAGAGAATTTCATGTCTTCTTCATAGTCAGGACAAGAATCATATTGTGAGGTCAATGGTAACACCTGAAACAATCATGAAAAACAGAGCATTTTAGTAAAAAAACTAGAGTAGGATTCAGGTAAACAATAAAACAGACTGAAAAGTAAAGGAGAAAAAACAGTGCATGATGGAACTTTGATTCTATAAGGTAAGACTCACCGCCATTGGTGGATATTTGGAAAATAGGGAATGACCATGGCAAAGTTCCAGGGCAGTCATGCCAATCGACCAGATATCCACTCTAGTAAGTTGAATAGAAAACTAGTAAGTCCTAGACAAGTTACTCCTTTAAGATGGCAGTACAGGTAGAAAACAGCAGACGTACTTGAAACCATAGCCATCAACTTGCTGCATATCCTCCCCAGATGCCATCCTAGGAAGAGCAAAGATATCATCAAGCTAAAGAAAACAGCGTAGAATTTAAAAGTCTATAGTTAGATGCAACAGAAGTATTCCCAGACCTAGTATGCATCCTTTCCACACTATCTAACATGCATGCTGAAACTTCAAAGCCACCGAGCTTTACTGTTCCGTCCGAGTCAACGAGTATATTCCCAGCCTATAAAGAAGGATACATTGTGCGATCAAAACATGATGGGAAAAAAAGGAAGTACATAACGTGAATTGGGATTAAATCATTTAAGTACCTTAACATTTCGATGGATGTGTCCTAGTCCATGGAGGTAAACAAGAGCATTTAGAATCTCCCGCAAGAAAATAGCAATCACAGGTTCCTCAAGACCTTGTGGATAGACTGATTTCATTATGTTAAAGCAGGAGCCACAATACATATAAGGCATCACAATCCACAAGCTGCTACCATCTATGAAAGTGCTATGCGGCCTCAATAGATTTGGATGATCAATTAAGCTCAACTTATGAACTTCTTTCTTTATGGTTTCCTGAAACAACAGACTAAATATCAATCTCCAATGATAGATCCTGAATATAACAAGAACAAAGATGAAGATACGAACCAGATCGTTGGTGCATTTTGCAAGGTTCCAGATCTTGATGGCCACAATCTCATAAGGTAGAATGCATCGGGCTCTGTAAACACCATCGCCAATCTCCTCTAAAAGCTCGTAATCTTTCGCTTCAAGAGGAAATCTCGTTCCCGATGAACTCGTCATTTGCCTAACTTTATGCAGAAAGCAATACGAAATCAACTTCATGATATACAGTAACCGCACGAACGCATTGAAGTTACGGAATGCTTAGTCCAATTCCAAGAAACAAAACTCCCAAATCTGTCAATCAAATCAGAGAAAAGAAGCAAACGAACCTAACCTAGATTTTCTTCAGTTGCTGACAATGCGGAGAGTTACGAGCAGAGTGATACGGCCGGAGAAAACCTGGAGAGCGTGAGAGAGCGCGACGGAGGACGCTACGAGAGAGACGTAGAAGAAGCGGCGGAGGAAAATTTCCGATAACGAATCGCCGTCTAAGAGAAGAATTGGAAGTGTTCTCGGACTTATGAAAGTAAAAGATTCTGAGTTTATATAATTTTCATAGTCTAATTATTATCTCGTGCAAGGATAAATGCATCTCTTTAATAAATTAATCTTGATAACCGTTTTTGCCTAGAAAAAAAAAAACGTTTTGCCTAACTACTTCTACCATCTCTACACTATTTAGCCACATGTCATGTGTACGAGTGTTGAGTTTAGATTTTTTTGGTTGATGATAACTTAATGGTAAATGCCTAGAGTGAGTAAGGTGTTGACGCCATTGCAACTTCTTTAACCTTCTTAAAAAATCTTATTTCTGTTGACTGTATTTGAAGGTTTCTGGATACGAGGAGTTTGCTAAACAAACAAAGTTCTTACAATTTGTGAGATCATGAAACAAAGACTCACTCAACCAAAATATTTTGTGAGGCCATAGACATATTTTCGTGGTTCGTGCATCTTGGATATATATGCTGTCATCATCTTGGATAAACTAAATCGGACAAAACTAGAATTATCTTTAAACCGTGTCATGATAATATGTCCACATAAGTCTTTCCATGACACAAGTTCATAGTATTTTGCATCTAAAAGTAACATCTTACACAACCATTCATTAAAATGAGGTTACAAAGGCCAAACAACACAAACACATGTTGATCGGATTAGCATCTAAAGAAAGTTAGTCGTTGCTTGTTTAGTGAAAATTCATACTCATTCCGTTTCACAAGAGTGTTATTTTAAGATTTTATTTTTGTTTTATAAAAAATGTCGTTTTGTGTTTTCAATACAAAATATTAACAAAAAATCCATTTTTAACCCTACTATTTTAATGTATTAATTAGAAAGATAATGTATTTTTAGTGTCTTACCTTTCATACTCCGTTTGTAAACGATGATTTAAGTAACGATATATAACTAAGCATTTAGTTGGAAAAAAAATATATTTTTAATGTATTAATTAGAGATAAAATAAGAATTTTAATAGTTTTCTTGTGTGAAATGTGTTAGAATATAAAACAGAATAGTATTTTGCATCAATTATACGGAATAATTATCATTTTTAAATTTCATATCCAATATATTGTCATCGGATATGAGCGGCAGCCGCCAAGTGTTAACATAATGTCTATAGACAAATCGAGTAAATGTTTTATTTTTAGTTTTTCTAAGGGCAATGATTAAATCTGAAATTTTCATTAGGTCTTAGGCAATTTTTGTGGTAGTCAAATGTTGTGAACTAAATATAACGCATCATCAACATCAAGTGGAATCGTGGGACCATATATAATGAAATAAATGTATGAATACATTTTCTTTATCTTTTTTGATTATAAAATTCAGATGGATGTGACATTAAAATGAAACATCACTGGTGTCTATATTCTCTTCTAATTTTCCTCTCCACCACGAAATATAATATTTTCTAAATTTGGCAACAAGCGGATACGACCTTCATTTCATATTTGGGGCGGTTCCTTTGTTCATCTGCAATTAAATATCCATCCAGAAGATGTGCATTTGGATATACGATCGAAATGCAACTCTGTTTGTTTGTTTTATTTTTAAAAGTTTTCACTTACATCTAAATACTTTTAATATAAAAATAATTAAAAAGACATATTTATATTTTAATTATTTAAATTACAATTAAATAATTTTAAATTTATACATTTGTAATTTTATTTTTGTCATATAATTTTATTTTTAAACTTCATTTTATATTTTGTCATGTTTTCCAATGCGATTTTTTTAGAGATAGAAATTAGAGTTACTAATGATTTTTTCATAATATTATTTTTACAATAATTAGAATTATGATATTAGTCTTTGATCAATATCGCTGCATATTAGGTCAACAACTAAACATTTTTTTACTTTAAATTTGTTTTCATATCTCCTTTGTTTTTTCCCACCTTCGTTTTTTTTCTTTAATAATGTTTATAAAATATATTTATAGCATTCTTTTTATTGGAAGTCTTCCAACAATATTCGACGACAATAAAGAAGTCTTCAACATCTAGCTGTAAGCCTGTAACGCCCAAAAGTCACCAACCTAAATAGATATTTGGAAAGCCAAACTATATTTGTGCTAACTAAACTTCATTATCGTAGAGCTTAGCTCAGAGCATAAACTTGCGTAGTTGTGTTGGTACATACAATTTAATTTAACAAATATAGTTAAACAAACATGTGGGACTAGTATTATTTGAAAGAGGCATTTCGTTGAATAATACGGAAAGCTTTTGACATTTATTAAATATGTAATAAAACATATGGAGGACTGGACTAGTCTTATTAATAATTTTAATCACGTTGGCTAAACTTATTTATGTAAATTATCTAGAAGTAACGGAACCGTTAATTCCACGCGTAAGTCAAGGTATTCCACCGTTAGTTTTGACTTTTGACGACGGCTTGAATTAGTCAACGTCACCCTTCGCGCGTGAACTAAATAACAACTAAGGCATGTTGGGTCAACGTCAGACGGAACACAACTGTGATCTTCATAAAATCCTACGTTACGGAGATAACACGTGGACATCAAAGAACGCTTCCATGTCACATCACATGTCAGTCCCGTTTTTGCTTTCCCAACAAGTTTTTGATATCGTAAATTACGATTTTATCCAACGCTGACACGTAGGCGACAATCACAGAAGCAGGCCACCCACTCTTTCCCCCCTCAGCCCATCACGCGCTTTTACTTGTAAAGTGTATAACAACAAAAAGAGAAGTGATATTTCATGTTATAAGTATTTATACAAAAATTTATTATTTTCTGCTTTATTGATATTTTTCCTTTTTTTTTTTGGTCAGGCAATGTATCAGGTTTAACAATTTTATTAAGAATAATGACACTTAGTGGAGATAGGGAAAATTTTATTTTGAAGTAAAGATTATAGTTTAAGCCCATTTCGTAAATTAGATGGCTACCTAATATTAATAAATTTGATAGATAATTTTACCAATTTCGACATTTTGCTATCAATCTAAATAATTCTATAATTTACAAATATTGTTGCCTACTCAAATATTAAACGTACTGTTCAAACTTGGGTGACTTATCTTCGTGAAGCACCAACCATATATATTGGTCAGGTCTTTATTAAAAGAAAATTAAATTCTCCTGCTTCACTTCTTCATAGAGCCGTCGTTTCAGATTTCTTCTAGGAGAGAGGTGAGGTTTGGATCTAATCGATTAACGATGGAGGTAGCTTTCCCATCTTCACCGCCGGCGAAATGCATCGGTGATGAGAGATTAACAGAGATTTCCATGGATTTCACCAAATTAGGATTCTCAGAAGAAGGAGAAGAAATTAAAAAATTGGAGAGATCATGGAGTAAACTTGAAGAATCCGTCGAATTTAACGACGGTGAAGACGATGAAGAAGAAGAAGAAGAAGAAGAAGAAGAAGAAGAGTTCTCGTTTGCTTGTGTAAACGCACAAGGATCTCCAATAACTGCAGATGAAGCTTTTGAAGATGGTCAGATCCGTCCTGTGTTTCCTCTCTTTAACCGTAATCTTCTCTACGACGATCAAAACGATGACGTTTCCGTCACCGACGAGAACAGACCGCGTCTTAGGAAATTATTTGTTGAGGATCGTAACGGTGACGGTGACGGTGACGGCGAGGAGACTGGGGATTCTGAGAAGGAACCGTTAGGACCGTATTGTTCGTGGTCAGGTGGAACAATTGCGGAAGCGTCGCCGGAGACATGTCGGAAAAGTAACTCGACGGGATTCTCGAAGCTTTGGAGATTCAGAGATCTTGTTTTGAGAAGTAATAGTGATGGAAGAGACGCGTTTGTTTTCTTGAATAATAACAACGTCGGTGACAAGACTCGGACTCAGTCGTCGGCGCCGTCTTCTACTACGGTGGCGGAGAAGAAAAAGGGTAAGGAGAAAACGTTAACGTCGGGGGAGAAGAAGAAGACGACGACGACGACGAAATCGGCGCATGAGAAGCTGTACATGAGAAACAGAGCGATGAAGGAAGAAGTGAAACACAGATCGTACCTTCCGTACAAACAAGTTGGTTTCTTCACTAATGTCAATGGTCTTAGCAGAAATATTCATCCTTTCTGACATTAACAAAAAAAAATTAAGTTTGTTTTTTTGGGTGATTTTTTTTGTTTGTTTTATTAAAAAGAAAAAATCAAATTAGTATTATTTCGTATGGGGTCCCTTCTGTTTGGTAGATTGGATTTAAACGATAGCAGAAAGGTGTACTGTTTTTTTTCACTATTTTCTTCTGTTATGTGAAAAGCTTGGCTTGTATTAAACCCTTTTGTATGTAAATTACTAATTAGTTAGATTTGTAATTATGCAAAGACATATTGAATTGCTGAAAAATTAGTTGAAACAAGTTAGTTACATGTTGTTTACTTACGCGTCCCAAGAAATGTGTTCTTTCTTGCGTTGTTGTTGTTGTTGTTGTATTGCTATAATGTAATTAACATTTAGTTTGTTGAATATGTCATTTGGCAGTTAGAACTTGCATAAAAATAATATGAATATCTTAGCTTTGGTCACTTTCAAACTAACCATGTACAAATACATGTTGTTGAATGTTTTTGCAATAGTTGCGTTCTTCTTTCTTCGCAACTGGTATAAAAGCTAAGTGACTGATCCGAGAGGATAGCTGAATTGTTTGAGGACACAAGATGTTTGTTGCTCCGAGAGGATAGCGAACAACTTGTCTTCTTGACTTCGTTGATGCTTCGAAAGGATGCAGAATGAGAAGAATATATCATATTCTCGTTAATTCCAAAGCCATCGTCATCGATCAACGAACAAGACACCCCTTTCATACTACTTCTAACGATACATTTTAATCCTCTATATAATGTGCTAAGAGTTTGAAGTGTGAACAAACCTCCAACTCAAAGCCCACCGACAACAAAAGAAAACCCAAACGAAAGACAAAGCCCAACAACTAAACATAAAAGAGAGAGCCCGATATGAGATAGTATAGAAGTGAGGGTGATGATGATTATGACGGCTGCTACTTTTGTCGGAAAATAGCATGTCAATTTATCCAAGAGATCAATAGTTCGATTCTACCAATACACAATTACATTTTTACATGCTTTGAGCAGAGCGATGTGTCACGGACTTGATCTTTTGGGATCAAACCGTGCGGCCCTAGTCTCCCTCTGCCTCGAGCAAACAGACTAGACAGCCTAACTCCCCAAGGAATCCGATCCTTTATGAGGAAAGAATTCAGAAAGGATGAAGAACTCGAGAAAGACAAGAGAATACTGAATTGCTCTGATATTGATAGAAAATGGTTGATGATTATAAATGAGGGAGCTCACCCCTATTTATACAAAAACACCTCCTAAATGGATGGTGGAGATTAAAGCGATCTAACGGCCGATATTATCGATATGTCCTTAAATACAAGTATCCTAATAAATGTGGGCGGATTTGTAGGGATATTTCTTTGAGACAAAGTCTTATGAAATATCTTACAAATCTCTCCATAACTCCTCCAAATCTTCTAGATCTTTCTAGATGATGTCCAACTCCCAAAACAAAGAAAATGGGCTAAGTGTTTGTGGGTAACCTTCATTGTCCGGCTCGTGTATAAGCGCCCAAGTAAATGGGCCGTGCTATACATATGAAAATAACTGGCCCGGCCCAGGACACAATGTAGTGAAGCAATGACTTAGATCATCAAACTAAAAAAGCATATTTTCAAGAATTTTTTTTTGTTTAGATCTTTTGTGTTAGAAAAAATATCATAAATTTTTCATAAATTTATTTTTAAATCGGCTTTTCTTTCACTATATTTTGTGGGCTTTAAACTTTTAGAATTAATAAAATATTAAATTAATGTGTAATGTTATAAGTAAAATCCTAAACGAAATAAACTTTTTTATCTTTTTAATTTCTATTTATCAATTCATATTTCTCTTCTATTTGCTTTGCTTGTAACTTGCAGGATTGCTAAGGTACGTGATTTTAAAAAATCTAAGCTAGTTTGGTAAAACTCGTAATTACATATGATTTTATTTTGCTTGCTTATAAATCAAAGGGTCGAAAGGTTGTGTCATATGTTCATGGGTTGATTTTTTTGCCTGTTTATAAAACGACAATTATGATTATTACAATATCAACATGTTTTGATGTTTGCTAATCGATTTTACACGTTCAACAAGAATTCATGGTTTTGTTAGATACTTGAGTTGGATTATGATTGTTAATTTATTATTATATTTGTTTTATGATTTTTGAATTAGAATAGAATAAAATATAAAGTAACAATGTGTAGAATTCAAATTTGATTTAGATTGTTGTATTTGTTAATTTTGATCCGTAAGCCTTTTGTAATGTTGAAAATTTTTGAATGTGTATACATGTTTCATGTTTGATTTGAATTTGTGTATAATTCATCTCTATTTTTTGTGTGTAATAATAGAAATATGTCACCATCCAAGTTAAACAAAAAACAAACTATCTAAAATTAAGAAAAAAATCCATTTGGAATTAAAAAAACCAAACATCAGACGCGGTCTACCATGTCACAAGAAAGATTTAATGAGTTGACTTTGCTATTTATTAAGACAACTATAGTTGAAAAACTCGACTACATGAATTTGATTAATGATTTTGCAGACAAAAATGTAAATAGAACTATATTTAAACAATATAATATTTTTTTTGCTATTTTATTTTTACAAACTATTTATTGAATTAAAACTGTTTTACGAAGTTTTAGTATGATTTTTATATTACTATTATTTTTTATTTTGAAAAAAATATTAATAGGGCATAAATATTTTTTTTCTGCGTAGAGCATTCGAAAATGCCCTGGAAACGAACATAATCCAATAGGCATATATTAGTATTAAATTCCTTAACTTATTTATAAAAAAAGCTCGAAAATATGAAATTTTTTTTTTACTAAAATTTCTGGTTACTAAAATATGAATTATCAAGATTTTATTTTCTGTTTGACGGCAATGGGTAATAATAAAATTTAGGGACTATCTTAAACTTACATAACACGCCTTAAACTTTGTTGGGAGAGCCCTGAGAAGACAGTTACCTGCATTGTTAAAGTCAATTAAATCAAATTCAATAAGATTGGTGGCCAGTTTAAATGAGATCGTGATTAGCCCTGTTTAACCTTACAAAAATCTTTGTGCTGCCAATAATAGCCGAAATTGGCATTGGCAAAATAAATTCATTAATTGGTAACGTAAAATCAATGAATATTAATTACTCCATCTGTTTAATAAAAAGTGTTGTTTTGACACATTTTACACATATTGAAAAAATTATCAAAAACTCTATATTATCCCTAATTAATATACTAAAATACATTCTCTCTCCAATTAATACACTTAAATCAATAGGGAAAACTGGATTTTTGGTTAATATTTTATATTAAAAATACAAAACGATATTCTTTGTGAAACAAAACAAAGTTTAAAATGACATTTTTTATGAAACTGAAGGAGTAATAACGAGTAAATGAAGATAGTTTCATTCTATTTTTTTTAAATGTAAAATCAATTAATATTTAAATAAAGTTGTATATTTTGGAAATTTGTTTGCATAACTTCGAAACATTATTGAATGAGTTTATCATTCTAATTATCACATTATTATTAAGCATGTTAAATATTAACATATTTATTTATGAGAACATCAAATGACTATACTTATAGAAAGAAAGTCAATAATTTAACACTGATAAATTTAATCCCAAATTTTTTTTAGTGCCCATTTGTTCTTTCCCTAATGCTATTTACCAAATTAACAATTATAGATACATATAATTCATTTACCTAGATAGTGCGAACAGAAGAAGGAAGAGACAAATGCGAAGGAGAGAAGGAGTCACATTTACCTCATCTACTAGTATCAATCATAGAGAACCAGTGGGAATAAGAAATAGGAGCATCTTATATCTAATTATGGTTCTAAGTTTTAAAATTTCCAACAACAAAGGTAAAAGGGCCAGGTTGGAAATAATAATTTTTAAAAGAAGAAGTTAACTGGGTCCTGCTCAAAATAATTAAAAATCGAATATCTGAAATTGGTTTTAATTTTGAAATATCCACTATTTTCTTCCACATAAATAAAAAGACACAAATTGTAAGTAAATAAAAGAAGAAATAAAATAATTGGGTCATTAACAAAATAATTGTACAATGATATGCATCTTTCTTCACGAACATGAGAATATAAAACTGAACAGTGGGTCGTTGACATATGATGCACGTTCTTGCACCTTTCATGAAAGTTTGGCACATACATGATTCCACGATTACTGAGGCTATATAAAGGCATGCACAAGTAATGTAGAATGACAAAACAAAAAAACAAACATAATCAACGCAGTGAGGCGTTGGACAAGCAGCCAAAATAAGAATGGTGTCTTCTCCCGGGATGGGGCGCTCCGCCCATCTCGTTTATGCTCTTGGTTTCGTTATCATGGCAACAATGGTTGCTGCTTCTTATGAGCCCTACACGTATAGCTCTCCTCCACCACCGGTATACAACTCTCCTGAACCAAAAGTTGACTATAAGTCTCCACCACCTCCTTACGTTTACAGTTCTCCCCCACCTCCACCATCATATTCGCCATCTCCTAAGGTAGACTACAAGTCTCCACCACCACCTTATGTCTACAGTTCTCCACCACCACCCCCATACGTTTACAACTCGCCGCCACCACCACCATACTATTCACCATCTCCTAAGGTGGACTATAAATCTCCACCACCCCCATACGTCTACAATTCTCCACCACCACCATACTATTCGCCTTCGCCTAAAGTGGACTACAAATCTCCACCACCCCCATACGTCTACAGTTCTCCACCACCACCGCCATACTACTCACCTTCACCTAAAGTAGATTACAAATCTCCTCCACCACCGTATGTTTACAGCTCTCCACCACCACCATACTACTCACCTTCTCCTAAAGTTGACTACAAATCTCCACCACCTCCTTACGTCTACAGTTCTCCACCACCACCACCATACTACTCACCTTCACCTAAAGTAGATTACAAGTCTCCACCACCGCCGTATGTTTACAGCTCTCCACCACCACCATACTACTCACCTTCTCCTAAAGTTGACTACAAATCTCCACCACCTCCTTACGTCTACAGTTCTCCACCACCACCACCATACTACTCACCTTCACCTAAAGTAGATTACAAGTCTCCACCACCGCCGTATGTTTACAGCTCTCCACCACCACCATATTACTCACCTTCTCCTAAAGTGGACTACAAATCTCCACCACCTCCTTACGTC
The DNA here is from genome assembly GCA_004349715.1 of Crucihimalaya himalaica. Taxonomy (NCBI): domain Eukaryota; kingdom Viridiplantae; phylum Streptophyta; class Magnoliopsida; order Brassicales; family Brassicaceae; genus Crucihimalaya; species Crucihimalaya himalaica. Next base: position 3,797,552 of record SMJT01000005.1, read on the forward strand.
TACAGTTCTCCACCACCACCACCATACTACTCACCTTCACCTAAAGTAGAATACAAGTCTCCACCACCACCGTATGTTTACAGCTCTCCACCACCACCGTACTATTCACCTTCTCCTAAAGTGGATTACAAATCTCCACCACCCCCTTACGTTTACAGTTCTCCACCACCACCACCATACTACTCACCTTCACCTAAAGTAGAATACAAGTCTCCACCACCACCGTATGTTTACAGCTCTCCACCACCACCATACTACTCACCTTCTCCTAAGCCCACATACAAATCTCCACCACCTCCGTATGTTTACAGCTCTCCACCACCACCATACTATTCTCCTTCTCCTAAACCCGCATACAAGTCTCCTCCACCCCCATATGTTTACAGCTCTCCACCACCACCGTACTACTCTCCTTCGCCTAAACCCGCATACAAATCTCCACCACCACCGTACGTTTACAGCTCCCCACCACCACCATACTACTCTCCTTCACCTAAGGTTGTATACAAGTCTCCTCCACCACCATATGTCTACAGCTCCCCACCACCACCATACTACTCTCCTTCGCCTAAGGTTGTATACAAATCTCCTCCACCACCATATGTCTACAGTTCTCCACCACCACCATACTACTCTCCTTCACCTAAGGTTGTATACAAATCTCCTCCACCACCATATGTCTACAGCTCTCCACCACCACCATACTATTCGCCTTCTCCTAAGCCTGCATACAAATCTCCACCACCACCATACGTCTACAGTTCTCCACCACCACCATATTACTCTCCTTCACCTAAACCATCATACAAATCTCCACCACCACCGTACGTGTACAGCTCCCCACCTCCACCTTACTACTCTCCTTCACCTACACCATCATACAAATCTCCACCACCACCGTACGTGTACAGCTCTCCACCTCCACCTTACTACTCTCCTTCGCCTAAGGTCGTATACAAATCACCACCACATCCACATGTATGTGTTTGTCCACCACCTCCTCCATGCTACTCTCCTTCTCCAAAGATTGAGTACAAATCTCCTCCAACTCCATATGTTTACCATTCTCCACCTCCCCCACCTTATTACTCGCCTTCACCTAAACCTGCATACAAATCTCCACCACCACCTTACGTCTACAGCTCTCCACCGCCACCATACTACTCACCTGCTCCTAAGCCTGTGTACAAATCTCCACCACCACCATACGTGTACAGTTCCCCTCCACCTCCATATTACTCGCCTTCCCCTAAGCCTACTTACAAATCTTCACCACCACCATACGTCTACAGTTCTCCACCCCCACCATACTACTCTCCAGCTCCTAAGCCTTCATACAAATCTCCACCACCACCATACGTCTACAGCTCTCCACCACCACCATATTACTCGCCTTCTCCTAAACCTACATACAAATCTCCACCACCACCATACGTCTACAGCTCCCCACCACCACCATACTACTCACCAGCTCCTAAGCCCGCATACAAATCTCCACCTCCACCATACGTATACAGCTCTCCACCACCACCATATTACTCGCCTTCCCCTAAACCTACATACAAATCTCCACCACCACCATACGTCTACAGCTCCCCACCACCACCATACTACTCACCAGCTCCTAAGCCCGCATACAAATCTCCACCTCCACCATACGTATACAGCTCCCCACCACCACCATATTACTCGCCTTCCCCTAAGCCTACATACAAATCTCCACCACCACCATATGTGTATAACTCTCCACCTCCACCACCTTACTATTCTCCTTCTCCAAAGGTTGAGTACAAATCTCCACCACCACCATATGTCTACAGTTCTCCACCTCCACCACCATACTACTCTCCTTCTCCAAAGGTTGAGTACAAATCTCCTCCACCACCTTATGTCTACAGTTCTCCACCTCCACCACCATATTACTCACCTTCTCCAAAGGTTGACTACAAATCTCCTCCACCACCATATGTCTACAGTTCTCCACCTCCACCACCATATTACTCCCCTTCCCCAAAGGTTGATTACAAATCTCCTCCACCACCATATGTCTACAACTCTCCACCTCCACCGGCGTATTACTCTCCATCTCCAAAGGTTGAATACAAATCTCCTCCACCACCATCATACTCTCCTTCTCCAAAGGCTGAATACAAATCTCCTCCCCCACCTTCATATTACTAAATCGTTATGAACTCATAAATAAGATACCAACTCTCATTTGATGTCTCATCTCTTTTATTTTCTTGGGTATAGTCCATTTTAATCTCCAAGGTTCATATAAATCCTTTGGCTATTGAAATTTCATTTGGATTCATGTTTGTTTTTCTCCCAGTTGCATTGAAATTGTCTCCATCTTCATATGTAAGTCTTTTATAATTCTATATAATGATTTTTTACCAAAAAGATATGGCGTTACCTGTTTAAAATAAATAAAAATCTATGAAACAAAAGTTTTTCTTACATTTAAAAGTGACTACAAATTTAATCATTCTCAAAATCTTATGCGGCTCCCCGTTTATTTGAGCGTCTAGTGAACAACACTTTTCTGAGTTTGGCCCGACCGGTAATTTGTATCGCTCTCACAGCCCTAGGCTTGTGGCTCGGCCACTTGTCTCGGCCCAATCTCGGTTCGTCACTCTAATGCATGGTTCGCTATTCCAGTCTTCGTAGTTGTCCTCTATATAACTAAAACAGTTTTCCTCTATGATTAACCCTCACTCGAACATGCTTCCATCATGAAATAACTACAAGTTACGCTCGCAAACTCACAAAAAAGTCATGAGAGACTCCAAAATTGACAAGTTCGCTAAGTGATATAAAAATTATATTAATTTTAAAATATTTTTAATGCACCACAATTATTTCGGTTAATTTGAACATTACAAAATATTTGTATGATGGAATTTTTAAACTAAGAGTTAAAATAGATAAACCAAAAGTATATGTGTAACAGCGAATAACTAAATATGTAGTTCCTGAAAATTCATAATATGAAAATAAAATATATTTTGGATTTTTAATGATTTCTTCCCTATATTCATACCATTTGTTGATATATTCTAAATTAATTGGATCCCTAAACTCATTAAGAACATGATATAAAAAATGGCTAGACATCTAATTTTCGAATCATGTTTGTTTGTTTATGTGGACTACATCTAATTTATCAATGGGTTTTCTTTGACCATTTTAATCCTATAATTAACTATTGCAAAAAAAAAACAATATGACATTATTTAGGTAAATGATAATTGTCAAGAGTTGTTTTTGAAAACCCAGTTCCAGTAAAAACATATGTGAAAAACACAAGTTTTAAGAAAAAGAAAAAGAAAGATCCTCGAAATATAATTGATGTAGTATTCTCGTATTTTTGATAAACCAAGATTTAATGTGCTAATTAATATATATCACCCCAAGAATAATAAAGCACACGCAAATATGAATGAAATATAAACCTATTCCATAAAATAGATGTCTACATAGAAAAATGGTAGATAATACATGAAAAATATACGTTTGCAACACTTAAATTATGTAAAAACGATGTAGAAAGTCTATTTGTTAAAAAAATAAACGATGTAAAGAGTTTATTTTTTTTTCTTTTGTTGACAAGAAAAAGAGAGTCTATTTGTAAAAATTTTAATCCATATAGAATAAAAATTTGCCTCGCAATAGATAAAACGATTGAGGTAAAAGTGTCCAAACTGCTCAAAAATATACATTTGTTCGCTTGAGCAAAACATGCATTGTTATTTGTCTATTTGTTCTTCAAATTTTTGATATTTGATTAACTTATTCATTATTTTCCAATGATATATTATTCTTCTATGTAAACATATAATTTATCAAACTGGACTTTTATTTCTGTCTAATAAGCGTACAATCAATTTTCAATTGATTTTTTTTTTTTTTTTGCAGGGTGCATGGAGAGGGTTCTAAATTAGGGCGAATTGCTAAAACTAGATCCAAAATTGAGTTTGAAACAAATGCAAAACTAGACCTTTGGGGTATGGAAATTACATTAACCCCCTTATTTGGAAAAAAAAAACCAGAAACCGCAATTACAGTTCTAACCTCCGCGCGAAGCAGACTTCTTGAACGAAGTCTCACAGTAGACTTCGTTCATGACATCCATGAAGTCTGAACCGTAATTAAACCTTAGATTTAAATTAGGAAAATAATAAAAAATATTTTCAATGTAATTTCTTCTAAAAAAATAAGATTATCTAAAATATGAACTTTATAAATTAAAATTTCCGAAACTTTCATAAATTTTAAGCATGTAAGGTTGATTATGTTCTAAAATACCATAAACAGTCGCAGACTTCGACTATGAAATCTGAACCGTAATTAAATGTGAAATTTTAATAAAAAAATGAAAAAAAAATATTTCGATCAAAATTTTTGAAAGATAAATTATTTTAAATCAAATCGAATAGGTTTAAAAATAAAAATTCATAAAACTAAGCCAGCCATTTAATGTAAACCAATGTGAGGCATATAGTAGGTTAGAGGTTGCCAATGGGTAAGAATCCATGCATATAATCTTTAGGGTTTAGACTTAGATTGAATTGATGTTTCTTGATATTAGAAGCACGATCCTTCGCTACCAGTGTGAGTGTGTGTAGTGTTTGCCAATTATTTATACTATTTTGATGTCAAATATTAGTAAATTTGTTACAAAGGTGAATTAAAAATTCGCAATTTAGAGTTTAGGGCTTATAGACTTTTCGGAGTTTCGGGTGAAGTCTCACGGTTAGACTTCGCATGTGGAAGTCTGTAAGTTTGTTATCGTAGGCTTCTTTTAGAAGTCCTGATGAAATTTCAAATGAATCAAAATTTTGAACCATGTTTCGCGAAAATTTTGGGGGAAAATTACATTTTACTAACAAGATAAAACTGAAAATGCAATAGTTAATCTGGGTAAAAATTAAAAATTCTCCATCGCTTCTTTTTCTCCTCGATATCACCAATACGTCGCCAGAGAAATCTCTAACCGCCAACACTCTTTCTCCTCTTTCGGCCGTAAAGTTTGATCGATATTCTACCTCTCTGCGAGAAAACCCAAAACTCTAATCCAATCTTTTATTTAAATTCGTAGATCTGGGATCGCAACCGTCATTCATGATCTTCAAGCTATATGTTTCTGTCTTCGCAATATCAGATGATGTAGCAAGCGGTCGGTGAAGAGAGCATTGATTCTAGTATGACGATGAAGAATGAAGATGAAGATGAAGATGAAGATCGCAGAAATGAAGATTAAGATCCCGATGAAGATGAAGAAGAATAATCAGATCAAACTCAACGCAACTTTACTATTCAAACCGCTGAGATGCAATGCACGAAATTTTAATCGACCTGGTGAGAAGGAGTACGAATAATGGCATTATCGTACTCCTTCTTCACCAAGGTCGACAAAATTTTGCATTGGCATCTCAGGGTCTGGATTAGTAGTGTGAGTTTCATCTTCATCTTCCTCTTCATCTTCTCGGGCTTCTTCGTCTTCATCTTAGACAACAAACACATATTTAATTTTTAATTGTCTTTGAAAGAATGGGATGGGGATTTATTTCTTTAGTTTAATGTTAATTATCTTTAAGTTCTCTTATTATTTTATTATCTTTCGGAACGGTTGATTTGTAAACAAATACAAAGTTCCGAAACACGCAAAAATACAAAAAGAAACTGGTCCATACAGAAATCTAGGACTTCCGAGTAGACTTCACTCAGAGAACTTCGTATTCATCACAGAACACCCAATTAGAGGACTTTTCCAGGAGACTTCCACACAGACTTCTTCGTATACCATCTTTATTGATTCCGAAGACTGGGAAACGCAACCGTCTATTCACATCTTTCAATGCTTAAATTCATTACAAATTTCAAAGCTATTAGTTAATTATCTTTCGGAAGCTTGAATTTCTTTATTATGTAATTAATCTTTAATTTTCTTATTATGTTAATTATTTATTGGAAACTTGATTGCAAAATCAACATACAAAGTTCGAAAAACCGCAAAATACAAAAAGAACTAGTCATACAGAACCCCTAGAGACTTCTAAAAGTAGACTTTAACGATGTAGACTTCACCTAAGAGACCTTGTATTTCATAAAGAACACCAATTAGAGACTTCCATACAGACTTCCTTCTAGAGGAGTGGTATAATTCCTTTGCATTGAACATATCAACTTAATTTTATGAAAGTTTCCTGAAATTTTTAATTTATTAAAGTTTAATATTTGGGATAATCTTATTTTCTTTAGAAGAAATTGCATTGAGATTATTTTTATTTATTAAATTTCCTAATTTAAATCTCCGGTTTATTATGGTTCAGAACTTCGACCATGAAGTCTAGAAGCCATAATTAAATGTGGAATTTTAATAAAAAATTGATAAAAAATTATTTCCGATCAAAATTTTTGAAAGATAAATTATTTTAAATCAGATCGAATAGGTTAAAAAAAAAATTCTTAAAACTTAAGCCATTTTGATGTAATCATGTGAGGCATATAGGTAGAGTTGCTAATGGGTAAAATTCATGCATATATTCTTTAGGGTTTAGACTTGATATGTTTGGATATACAATAGTGATCTTCGTATGTTTGTTAGATTTTTAATTATATTATACTATTATGATGTCAATGTTAGTCTTTGTTAAAAAGGTGAAATTAACGTCGAATTTTAGAGTTTAGGGCTTAACCAGACTTTCTGCGAGTTTCGGGTGAATCTCACGGTAACTTCGCAAACGTGAAGTCTCGTAAGATTTGTTATCGATGAAATTCAATTAAATTCAAACAAAGTTTAAATATTATAATTAACTTATGTTCTTAAATCAAATTCCTCTATCTAGGGACAATTTCCCTGTATCTTGATATCATATCAACATCCAGAAGTTCTCTGCTCAAATCTTCAACCTCTTCCATCGCTGTCGAACAATGTCCGATGAAGCCTTCTTGATTGCAGCCAAAGTGTCCATCATCACACCCGTGGAATTAGATTGGTATTAGTGAGATCAATTACGAATGTTAACCCTGTAAGTAATAACACACTTACGCGGCGAAAGGAATTTTATCTCCATAATTTTAAGCAACAACGATACCGCTCCACCCCTCCTGTTCCTAAAAGCCCATTCAGAAAGTTTAAGTGTGTTCACCGGTTGCCACACACTTTAAAATCTTGTCCTATTAATGATTAATAAAAGGTGGTTGTAAATTAACAATATGGTGAGTTTCGTCATGGTATTAATATTGTTTTGGTTTAAACTTACAAGGAATCTTTGATGTGAAACACGCTCTTTGAAATGTACGGCCAAGTGGGACTCTCTTGAGGGGCATGTGTTGCAGAGCAAATGCCATAGTAATCTACATCATAAGACGTTCCCACTTTAGTTAATATAAGTTACATTGCATATAAATTATGGGGGTTAAGAATTTGCACTGCATACCTATAGCACGTTCGTTTTGGTTTTGATGTCACTATTTTTGGGTCAAACTTAAAAAGTCCAATAGTCTCGTCGTCAAAGGACGATTTTTTATGATTCCAGTCTTTGTATACGGGTAGACTGGATGTAAGTTTGAAATGAGAGTTTGTTGCACGAACGCTGTGAATCCTGGCTGTATGCTTACATTTGTATATTTCAATCTACGTGCCCCTTCATACTTCTCCAATCCAGAGAACGCTGGCCACATGTTCTGGAGTAATCTTCAACCTCCATCTTAGTTCCCTGCATAAAAATAAGCATCACAAAAAGTATTGTATTGTCAGATCCCATGTGACTGCATGTCTGCATGTAAGTGAATATCTCTTACGTGCTTCATCTAACTAATACGTAGGACCCAGTAGGGACCTTCATTCAGAACAGAAAAGTAACGAGTAGGACGCGAGAAATCTTGACTTTAAAAACCATCTGTTTTGCTTCCCATTGTCTCTTTCATTTTGCTTCGGCTAGAAGGTTGTAAGCATCCATCGGGTTTTTTGTTTTCTTGTTGTGAGTTTTGTGTTTCGGAGATAAAAGCAGTGAAGAAGAAATGAATACGTCCTATGGAGGTGGAAATGATCAATAGATGGGAAATTGAAAAGATTAAGATGGGAAACTGAAGAGACGGGCGTATCTTATCTCAAAGACGTGAACTTTAAAATAAAAAAAAAATTGCAGCCGTTTCTAGTTCTTTAATGTTTTGTTTTAAGGGTTACAGACTTTTTCCAGTAACTGTTGTATAGACTTTTTCATGAGAAGACTTCACACGCAGACTTCAACGAGAAGACTTCTTTGGCGAAGTCTACAACCGACTTCTCTGTAAACATTTATAGGCTGTAAATGTACGAAGTCTGTAAAGCGAAAGTCTCCAAAATGAAGTCTGAAAATTACAGACTATAGACTTCATGACCAGACTTTACACGCAGACTTCTATAGAGACTTGTTTGGCGAGTCTGCTAACCGACTTCCTCTATAAGTTCACCGATTTATCTTAAATTTTGGGGAAAAATTTACAGCTGTAAATGTATAATTTACCGGTTGGCATAAAACAATTTACAGCTGTAAATATCACGAAGTCTGTAAGCGAAGTCCTCACAAATGAAGTCTGAAAATACAGACTATAGACTTCACGACCAGAACTTCACACGCAGACTTCTACTACGAGAGACTTCTTTGGCGAAGTCTGCAATAGACTGTCGTCTGGTAAAATAACCGATATTATCTAATTTCAAATATTTAAAAAATATACGTCCTGTCAGGAATAGAAATTTTCGGAGACTGGAAAAACGTTTGGTTAAAAAAATTTAGCATCTACTAAAAAATAGTTACAAATCTGGTAAAAATAATTAGAAAACTCTATGCTCTTTTCCTTCTCCGAAAAACCTAAAGTCACCGGAAATCTCTAAACGCCGCCGACCTCCCTACTCCTCTTTCGCCGTAAGTTATCGATTTTCTTTCCTCCCTGGCGAAAACCCCAACTCCTCTACGGCGACCTCTTTCTCGCCGAAAATTCATCATGCGACGACACTCTCTCTACGCGAACACTCTCTCGTATCTCTTTCTCTGAATCTGTTTCCTTCTTTTTTTTCTTTCTCTAAACGCGATATCTGCTAGACCAATCTTTTATTTTATTCGCAGTTCTGGAAATCGCAGACTTGATTCCATCTTCGTCTTCATCTTCGTACAGCTAATCAAATTAAATTTAGTTTAGTCACTTCGTCTATCCTTTTTACTAGATATTGGAGACTTCATAAGGGAAGTCTAAATATGAAGACTTCACCGGAAGTCCGTACACTTCACAGTATCTAACTTCTTCGTTTTTCCTTCTGTGACATAGGTTTTGTAATATGGCTC